>JAOXYD010111860.1:0-11446 GCA_028565735.1 Pinacopodium congolense
AAGCAATCTTATAGGTAATCTTTAACAAATAGCCAAGATCTCTCTTCAACTACTTGTAAAAACCTGAATATGTATAGATCTATTGGGAGCCAGCTGTCATTGTACTACCTATCACATTCACTTAATTCACCCTCTCGGTCTATTGCAAGGCTACCCTACTCACCCTCGCGGTCTATTGCAAGGTTTAAGCTCAATTATATATCACAAACAACCATTCATTGAATCATAAAGTAAGAGGTCCATAAAATAGTTTACGAATAACTCTTATAAAATGTCTAGCTAATCATAACAACAATAAATCCATCAACAATAATTTTTCCCATACAAACAAGTAGTAAAGAGGGTGAACAATAAACTAGATAAATCCTTGAAGTTCTTTTCTTCACTTCTAGAATGCTGGAAAATCTGGGTGTTGATATTTCTTGATGATTTCCAAGTTTGATTGAGTTGCCTCCTTTGTGTAGCCACCAAAAACCTCTTCCTTGCCTCTTCTTGGATGTTGTCTCATGAATGTTGGAGGCTCATAGGGTTTAGAACCCTTATATGTGTCAAAAGTAGGGTCAAGATACTTAAAATCCCATGTTTGACTCGTCCAGGATCAGGCCCGCTGTCAGTCACAATCGTGACAGAGGGCTCATGAATAGTGCTGGTCACGATCGTGATCGTGACTTTCCAACTCTAAACACCTTTCACTCGTTTGGCCATAACTTCTTCTCTTGACCTCCGATTGACTTGAAATTTGAACTGGAGACTCCTAACATCTTGATCTGCCTCTCCACCAATTTTTATAGGCATCTGATCTCTAAAAGTTTCCCAGCAAGCCACCAAAGTCACTTGAAAAATACCCCACTCTAAAATTCTGATGCTTGCAAAAGCAAGCAACAATGTGCATCAAACTATCCCTAAAATAAGCTCAAAATCCACCCTTAAACACTAAACAAAATAAAGAAACACTTAAACACTTCAAAGATCATGTAAAGATGAAAAATATGCAAAACATGAAATAAAATAAAGCTAAAACACACAAAGAAACACTTAAAACACCTAAAAACAACCTAGAAACAAAACTTAAAAGCACATTTATCATTGATCCCTCTGATGTAGTTTAAAATTCTGCACTTATATATTGTTTAGAAAAATTGTTTTATTGAGGGGGAGCTTATAAGTTTTTTTTGAAAAGCCTTAATTTTTTTTAAATTGTAATCCTTTTATAGCAAAGGCTTCAAGATTCATTAAAATTTTAAAATTTAAACTTCATGCATTTTAAGATCTCCCATATTAAGTCTTCAATAATTCATGGCATGACTCTCAGTCTTTAGACAAATCTTACTTTTAAGTATTATTCATATAGTTATTTGGAGCATGGAACTTCATCCAAAATGCATAATTGAGTATAATTTCGATAATTTCTTCCATAAGCTTTTTAAAGTCAAGAATGAATGCATTTATGTTTAAATGAATTAGTATGATCCTTCTCATGTCTTTTATATGAAATTTTGATTGCATGAATGTGGGGGGAGTCATTGATAGAGCTTTTGATTAGTTAAGACCCTTAAGATATTTTCTAACAATTTGTTTCAAGTATAAAGTAACTTTAATTAGTATCTTGAATTTGTTTGCATCTTAAAATTGTTATTGATTATTGGGAGTATTACTTTCAGAAGAGAAACGTGTTGTCTTTTTAGTACTTCTTACTGATGTGTTATGTCCTTTATTTATTTTGGATGATATTAAAAATTGGTATTGTGGTAGTTTTTTTAATGAAATTGATCATAACACTCATTTTTGTGCATTGTCTTTATTACAATTGGCATCAACATGTCATTTTTCAATAACTTACGATGTTTAGAAACAAGTGGTTTCTAACCTTGAAAATGTTTTTCGAACGACAAGAATAATTGATATCAAGTTTTATTTTCCAATAATTGGCATCAAGTTTTTTTACCTCTAGCATTTGATATCATGTTTTTTAACAATTGTTATAGACATGTTTTCTCTTCAGTATATTTCATTTCAAGTGTGAGATTTTTCAGTTTAATCATTTTTGTCATTTTTGGTGTCTATGTTGATGACTATTTGATTGTTAAACTTTTCAATGAGATTTAGTTATCTTTACCCTTCTTTTAAATACGTACGTTATTTGAAGGATTTCATGGTATGTTTTATTAAAGGAGAGCATTGATTTGAAATATATGTTTAGAAGAAGATTAGTGTATCCTATGTGTATGCATCATTCTTATTGGTATCACAATTTTGTAAAAAGGGGGAGAATGTAAGATGTTCTATGTATTTTGACTACTTTTATAGTCATATTCAAAATTTTACACCTTTTTTTTAATTGGTTATATACTTTTTGATGATTACAAAAAGGGGGAGAATGATAGAAGTGATATTAGAAGGAGTAGAAAGGACTCGCAAGTTTTGTGATGCTTGCATGTCTAAGTGGTTTGATTTATGTGTTACATGTTTCTAATATCACATGATTTTATCATCATCAAAAAGGGGGAGATTGTTGAACCAAGGGTTGGTTTCACCTTTGTTTTGATGATGACAGGGCGTTTCTACTAATATGTTTGTCAAGTTTGCTGCATTTTTTTACTATTTTGAGTGTATGTGATGAATAAGTAATTAAGTTGGTAATTCAGTAAATTTTGTATGACTTATGTAATTCATGGAATAATGTTTTTAGATAAAGATTATGTAAAATGAAGTTGTATGAATTGATTACATATGTAGATAAAGTTAATGAAATTGTATAGATTATTTGTTAAGGAAATTTGCTAAACTAAATAAATTGATTGTGTTAAGTTTGTATAATTGTGTAAAATGTGTTAAGATTTGATTAGTATTGTTTTATTTGTGTTAAAATATGTTGAATTGGGTTAAGAACTGAATGAAATTGGTTTTGCATGGATTGATTAATGTTTGTATAAAGTTTGGAAGCTAGATTGTTGAACCAGCTCAGTTGAACTGTAAAATTTGTACATTTGACTTAGGAAAGGAATTAAGTATACTTATAGTGTTCCCAAATGCTATGCAAGTTTTCAGGATGTTAGAACTATGTGTCAAGAAACTACCTATCAAATTTCACGTCAATTCAATGAAGAATGAAGAAGATATGACGACAATAACAAGTAGTACTACAAGCTATCAACATAGGCATCAATCGACTGAATGAACATTAGGGTCGATTGATTCAAGCAATAGGTTGATCGATTGAGGCGGTCGGTCAACCACATGACCTTAGGTAGACTGAAAGAGGTCATTCGGTCGATCGAACATGAAGAATATGTAACAGTAACTTGCCAATGGACATATTGTGCAATGGATATATTATTTAATGAATATAAATGTTGGAGCAACGACTGTGAAGCTTAAGAAGAGTATAAATATGTGTATTTTTTTTATGTATCCAAAAAGTATAGAAAGTGTTTATACATTATTATTGAGTGTTCTTGATTATATATGAGCTTTTAGTCAATTTGTGATTGGGAATTTTGTGAGGGTTATTCTTAAGCCATAAAAGAAGAGTATTGTGGGGTTATTCTTGAGTCTTGAAAAAGAAAAGTGATAGGTTATTCCTTAGCCTTAAAAGGGAGTGTTGTGAGGTTATTTCTAAGCTTTAGAAAAGGAAGAGTGAAAGGTTATTCTTGAGCCTGTAAAAAGGATTTGTACTGTGAACTCTTGTTGATTGCAATAAGAACAAAATAATAGTGGTGATGGGGACTGCATGTAGGACAAGTAGATTACGCTGAACTAGAATAAATCATATTGTGTCTCTTCTTCCCTTTCTCTTTTATTTTTATACATTTAATTTAAGTGCTTAAGTTATTGTTGTTATTTAATTTTTACAATTAAATTATTACTTAGCTTCCGCATTTTATTGAAATTGATAATAAGATTTAGGTTGATATTGAAAAGAATTTTTTAAGAACTTAAAATTTCCCCCCTCTTAAGTGCTATATATGGCCAACACAACTTTATGAGATGCCGTCAACTAAAGGACAAAAACTTTCCTCTTGGAGCTAAAAATAGGTTTTGAAGCCAGAGAGAGGTAGAGAATCAAGATCATCACTCCATTTTTTGCAAGAAGCACATCAACACCCAAATTTTCTAGATTTAGGTCAAAGAAGAGGAAAACCTTACTTCATCTAGTTTTTATTTCTTTTTCTCTTCTAGCATCTTTATTATGGATTTTGTGGTTGTTGGGGATGTTGTTGACATTATGAGTGGCTAAGTTTAATGTTGAGATTACTTTTGAACTATTTGTTGAACTTCTATCATGTTAAATTGAATGAATGATGCTTTTGATGAATGTTGACCTTATACCTTGCTATATATTGAGAAATTGAGTTGGGTAATTTGTGTAAGGCTATACAATGAGAGATGTCACCCTATAGACTTGCATTCATTGAGTTAATTGATTAGTTGAGAGAGATATTGGCTAATTAGTTAATTACTTAAAAGATAACTTTACAACTAGTTAAATTGGAGGCCTAGATTTGTAGATTAAGAGATTGCTTAATCCATTCCATTTAATTTGGCTAGGAATATTTAATTACACTTTGAGAGAGGGTAATTGAAATTTTAGGACATCTTAGGTGAGGCATAATTTAATCAACAAGGTATAAGGGAGACAAGTTAGGGAAAAATTGATCTCTAATCTTTATTCTTGAAATTTAAAGCTTTTGTACTTTTATTCTATTATTTGTTTATTGCTAGTTATTTGAAGTTGATTTCTTAGTTTTTTAATTAATTGAAATTGGGTCTTGAAAAAAGCATAACCTAAATTAAATGGTGCCTAAGCTATTGATCCCATAAGGATTGTAGCTTAGGCACCACTTAATTTAGGTTATACTTTGATCAAGACCCCAATTTCAATTAATAAAAAAAATTAAGAAATCAACTAAATCAAACAAATAGCAATGAACAAACAATAGAAAAAAAGTGTAGAAACTTTGGATTTTAAGATTAAAGATTAGAGATCACTTCTTCATTATCTTGTCTCCCTCCTACCTTATTGATTGAATTATGCTTTACCTAAGAGGTCCTAATATTTCAATTACCCTCTCTCAAGGTGTAATGAAATGTCTTTAGCCAAATTAAATGGAATGGATTAAGCAATCTCTCAATCTACAAAACCAGTTCATTAATTTAACTAGTTGTGAAGCTATCTTATAAGTAATCAACTAATTAGCCGTCTCTCTCTAACTAATCAATTAACTCAATGAAACAGGTCTATAAGGTGTCAACTCTCATTGTACAGCCCTACAAAAATTATCCAACTCCATTTCTCAATGTATTGCAAGGTATAAGCTCAATATTCATCAAAAGTATCATTCATTAAATTCTTTGCTTGTTCTCAAGAAAAATCAAACACAACCAATCAATTCTATCACTTTATTTTCACAAAGATCAAAGCATGCAATCCAACAACTTTTGACCAACTCAAGTATCAAGCTAGTACACATATCATCACTTCTCTTTATTAGTGCACCTAAGTAAACCCAATTTAGGAAACCATCATGCAAAGAGAGGTATAAATGCAAAAATGATCTTCCTCAAGGGTTTCACTCATTTCTCTTAAGTGTTTTATGAGTAGAGTTTTGCTCAAACTTCCTATAGGAAACCACACTATCATAGGCTTGCTAACACACCAATTCTCCTATAAATTGATTACATCCTACGATAGATCATAACGATTTGCTTTGGGTTGTAATGTGGCTAGGATAGAGGTGGGTCAAAAAGTCACTGGGTTCATCACAAGTATTCATAAAATACTAAGCATGCAAAGGGATAACAAAATAAACATTTAAAATATGCAAATGTACAAACTACTACTCTGCATTTATTGTTGCAACTATAAGGTATTCATTTTTCTTCTTTTTTTTCTGTTCATTTTTATGTTTTCTTTCTCTTTTATTAAAACAATAATAAAGAAACAATAAAAAAGGGTAGCTAAATGACCAAGATCCACTCAGAACAAAAAGAAATTGCTGATCAGAATCTTAGTGAAGGGCTTCGTCTCAAATTAACAAGAATTACTTATAACACATTTATATATCCAAAACTACCTCTCTTCCATGGCTTTTATTACATATTAGTGGGCCAGAGAAAGCATCCAAAACACTAGCACGAGCCATCTATTAAGAAACAAAGTGATTGTTTAAACCTGACTTGGTTTATCCACGTAAAATGTGGATGAAGTGCAGTCGGCATTGTTAACCTACAATTGGAAAAGACTTATCTTCTTCATCATTTCATGAAAGAAAAACAATAATAAGAATGTCTTTCTCTTGTTTTTTGGTTCTTTCCTTTTGATTCCTACATATATATCTTGACCAAGTACATAAAAATGAGTGACTATAACGCAAAGACTGTTCCTCGTCAAAGATATTAAAGGTTTGCATGGAATATAATATGGACTAATGGAGTCCCATTTCAGCAAATTTGTTTTTTTATACATGTATCAAAGGTTTGGATTCAGATTCTGGCTCAACTTGTCATTTCATTATCAAAGTCCAGTCTGTTTGATAGGAACTAGTTTATCGTTTTGTATCCCGGTTAAAGGAATTTGTACAATATAGATCACTAGGATAAATTTGATGCAAACTTGGTTACCTCGTACTTGGATGAAGCTCGATTTCTATAATGTTAAAAGAATAACAAAGTTGTCCTTCTTGACACAGAGATTATGAAGGTGTAGAATAACAAGCCATTTTATTCCTATTCCTTTCAATAGTTTAGCACAAGCATATAAATCTTCTGTCCTAGTCGTACACCAGAAAAAAAACTAATATGAATAGGACATTTTGGTGATATAGACAAAGATATACTCCTAGACCCCTAAATTTAAAAGATGGAATTGTGTAAACATTAATGAGGTTTGGCCCATACTTGATACTCATATTAACATGAAGATGATATATTGACGAGAAAATAAAATAAAGATTTGTGAAAATAAGCGAAAGTTGATATATATTGATATGTTTTAGTAGAAATTTATTATTACGGATGAAATTTAGAAGCAAAATTGAAGATGATTGCTGTAATTAATTCATGCTAAGTTTAGGAGTGTACGAAGAACTGAATGAATAAATTTGAAAGTATGTAAATTTATGAGATTTTATTATATAGTGATTCAAATTATTATTTAACTTAGTTGTAAAGTAATGTGATTTCACCATTAACGTGCTTGAATATAACCAGTCATAAAGATAGTTTGGGAGAGCTAACCAAAGATTTACTAAGGCATTTGTTGATTCAGGAGACGATAATGTGATGAAACATAACAAAATAATGGAATGAGAAATTTTTTTTGTGAGTTTCAAATAAAGAGTTTTTTGAGTAATTATTATAAAGTGATTCGAAAAGAAAGTAATTGAAGGCCTTTGAATATAAAAGTAGCTAAATTTTGAATACATCTCTTTTATTCATATGATCTTTTTATTGGATTGTACTAGGGGTCTGTTAATTGAAAGTGAAACACTTAAGACGTTTAATTTTTAATTTTTGTTTTGTGTGTTTTTTTATTTTTGTTTTTATGTTTAAAAAAACAGAAATTAAAAACAAAAACTACAAGTGATACCAAACATAGGCATACAAGATACAAAATTATTGGTCGATAATTGTAAAGGAAGATTAAGTTAGTATTTGATAATTTTATTCAGTTCTGTTACACCCTAAAATAATTCCAGTGCAGATATTCCAACTCTAGAGACTATAGAAGTCGCAAGAAATAATGAGACCCAGAACAGCTTTTTTACAAGTGGAAGAGGCATGTGAGGTTTGAATAAGTGAAACATTCACCTCTTCTGAAGTTGTACTCCTCTTATTTGGCCCATGGAAAAGCTTATTCTTTTGATCGGTGGACACAAAACCAGCCCATTAAGATTCTTGTTAACTGTATTTAAACCAACAAAATCTCAATTTAGGAAGGAACTTGGTGTGATCTCCTTCTCCATCTGAACAGCACTGATGACTTTCTTGTCCACCAATCCATATAAAACGTAGAGTAGCCACTAAAGTATGGTGTGCAACAAAGAATGCCATATATAGATAGTTGGGGTTCTATTCTACTAAATATTTATTTCACTCACTTGGCACTAGATGGTAGAAACGTAGCAATTGATCTTTTAGTTGTAGAAACTAAAATAAAACAATCATTAAATGATACCAATGTCCTCACAGGAAGAACTTTCATGTACATAGAATATACCAAAATTATGAAGAACCAACAGAATTACCTTCATACTAACTTTGCAACTCAGGTATAACCAAGATCAGGCAACAGAATTATCTTCATACTAACTTTGCAACTTAGTTCGATCAAATCTCATTTTTTATCACAAAAGAAGAACAGATAGAGGAACTTACAGACTCAGAAAGTATCTTTTAATAAAAGAAATCAAACAAAAACAACACCAAGGACTATCGGAACTGAGGTTCACATGCCAAACATCAGAGGAAGATGATCCCTCAGTACGAGATTGACGTCTGTAATTCCTAGTATACACAGCACGGGGAGATCTCTAAAATGTTGCTTTCACCTCAGCAACGTCTGGAAGCAAAGGAATTTATGGGAGGCTACATAAAAACTGCCTGTCACCAAATCAAAACACTAAAATGCTTCAAATTTATTAAGTCATATAAACAAAACGATCCTTCTACTACCTCATATCAGCCAAAGGTGCAAGGCAAAAATGAGATCATAACCATAAGCAGAACACAGAACCTCAAAATCACAACTTTTTTAGTTCCCATCAACTTTTTTGTTCAATTCTCAAAAACCCATAATTTTTTCTTTAGCAAGACACAACTTCCATCTAAGAAATTGAGTTTCATCATCATGCAAACCCTAAGAAAAAGGAACAAAGGGAGAAACTCTATTGTTGAATAAAATTCAGAAATAACTCGAATAAATGCGATAAGCCACTTTTATAACTCAACTTCGATATAAGACTTACAAAAGACACTTCTCATACTTAACAAATGTTGATACCACTCACTTTTACAAATGCTTTCACTTCTCTCTTTCTCTCCCTCTCTCTCTCTCTCTCTCTTAGTACCCTTTGTTTCTTCTTTTGATAAATGCTTAAATGCCACACCTATTTATAGTTAAGGAGTTACACTTAAAACAAGACATATATGTAGTTGTTCATAGTTACTCCAAACTCACCACACACACCATTTATATACTAACTTCATACTCACCATACACACTACTTAGTAATTAAGTAGGCTAATAATTCCACTCTTTTACAACTACTACATTAAAAATTGATGATGAAATTTAACACTCCCCCTCATCATCAACTTTCTTCGTTAATGTTATTCTTTAGATCAGGCCAAGTTGACTTCGAAACATTTCAAACTTCTTCACTCCAAGTCCTTTAGTCAAGATATCCGCAACTTGCTCATCTGTCTTGATGTACTTCATCTCAATATCACCTTCTACCACTTTTTCTTGGATAAAATGATAATGGACTTCAACATGCTTCGTCCTTACATGAAGCACAGGATTCTCTGTCAAGCGTATTGCTGACTGATTATCACAATACAACTTCACTGCTGAGTTAACTGACTGGTGCAAATCCTGGAACAGTTGCACTAGCCAAGCACATTTTTGAGCCGCCATAGCTGCTGCTCTGTATTCTGCTTCTGTACTGGATAATGACACTGTTGGTTGCCTTTTACTACACCGTGAGACAATACCCGAACCAAAACTAAACATATAACCAGTTGTTGAACGTCAAGTGTCACAGTCACCAGCATAATCCGCATCACAATATCCAATAATTTCACATGGGACTCCATTGTTATATAAAAGACCATAATCAATGGTATTCTTCACATACCTTAATATTCGCATGGCTGCTTCCAGATGCTGCTTTTTGGGTTTCTGCATATAGCAACTAGCAACTCCAACAGGGTATGATATATCAGGTCATGTCAACGTGAGATAGATCAGGCTACCAACCAATTACCTATACATCGTTGCATCCTTCAAGCCTTTTCCTTCTACTAGACCCAGTTGAGCATTGGGATCTATTGGTGTCAAGATAGGCTTGCAATACAACATCCCATACTTCTCCAACAAATCTTGAGCATACTTATGTTGACATAAGAAAAGTCTATCCTTAATTCTCTCAACCTTTAATCCCAAGAAGTGCTTTAACTCTCCAAGTTGCTTCATTTGAAAGCGTATTGAAAGATTACTTTTTGTTTGACGAATTTCCATTTCATTATCTCCAGTGATGATAAGATCATCCACGTAAATAAGGATTATAGCTAATTTTCTACCTTGTACTTTGATGAATAGATTTGAGTCTGATGGTGTTATCTCGTATCCACTGCTTATTAGAAACTTAGCAATCTTCCTATACCATGATCTTGGTGCCTGCTTTAATCCATACAAAGCCTTCTTCAATTTGCAAACATGATCAGGATGAATCCTACTTCCAAAGCCTTGAGGTTGTTCCATGTAGATATTTAATGTAGAAAAGCATTCTTCACATCCATCTGCCAGAGCTTCCAACACTTTACAACAGCTAAGGCTACGAGAATAGGTACTGTAGTAATCTTTGCCACTGGACTAAACATATCATCATAATCTAGTCCGTACCTTTGTGAGAATCCACGAGCCACTAATCGAGCTTTGTACCTTTCAAGCGATCCATCTGGCTTGGTCTTTACCTTGTACACCCATTTGCATTAGATGGGTTGAACGTTCTTTGGTTTCGGCACTAACTCTCATGTCTCATTTTGCTGTAGTGCCTCCATCTCTTCTTCCATAGCCTTTCTTCATTCTCTACTATGTGATGCCTCATCATATGTAGTAGGCTCTTTCACACAATTGTACTGTACAAGTGCCACATTTGCATACTTTGAGTTTGGCTTCCTTTGTCTTGTTGATCTTCGAGGTTGGATGTCAGTTGATCTATTTCTTCTAGCTCTTCTACCTAACTTGGTCTCTCTTCTTCTGTGAATTTATGCACACTTGTTCTCCATGGGCTTTGTCTCTTCATTGATGAGTTACTACTTACTCCCTCACTCTTTTTTTTTTCAATTTGAGTGTCTTCTTCTACTACCTCTTGTCTTTACTCTTCTCCATTATGCCCTTCTAACCTCTCTTATAGCTTTTCCTCGATCTCTATTGAATTTGGCAAGGCTATTGCTTGGGGCGACCACCACGATGATGCTTTATCAAACACTACATTTCTAGACACATAACATATCCCTGTTTTCATATCACAAAACTTCCAATCTTTTCTTTGACTGTTGTAACCAACAAAGATGCATCGAATTGCTTTCTTATCAAATGTACTACGATGCTCTTCACTCACGAATACATAGCAGACACAACCAATAACTTTGAAGTGGTGAACAGTGGGCTTGATCTTCCATAATCTCTCAAAAGGAGAGATAAACTCCAATCGTGTTATTG
>JAOXYD010111871.1:0-11445 GCA_028565735.1 Pinacopodium congolense
TTAATAATACCAATTTATTCATTTATTTAACATTTAATTAAACATTATTTCATGACTTACACAAGTCATACAAATTTTACTGAATTACCAATTTAATTACTTATTCATCACATACACTCTAAATACTAAACAATCATAGCAAACCCTACAAACATATTAGTAGAAATACTTTTTCATCATTAAAATAAAGGTGGAACTAACTATTGGTTCAAAAAAATTTACAATAAAAACTTATTTCATTGTATATACAAATAGATAGTGGTGCAATCTCTTGCTTATGTAAAGCAAGTTGTTTTCCTTCACAATATCATGAATCTTTAAAGAAAAATATCAGATTATATATTTCTAATCACAAAATATATTTGACCAAAGAAATAAGTCAACTAAAGATAATATTAGAATCATTTTTATTAAAATATCGTCCATTTTACCTTTACGATACTTAAACTGACATTCTTTTAGGAAATAATTTCTGATAGTTATTTGATAAAATCCTTTTTGATGCCCTAAAACAATCGATACATTTAAAAACCCCTTGTGAATATTGAATAATTGTTAATCGAGTAAAGCAAGCATATGCTCAAACACCCCTATCTCCTTTAAACCTTGTATAGCCTAACATGGTGTCAGTTGCAAAGAGAAATTGATTTTTCTAAAAGGAAAACTGTTATTGAAAATTGAAAATATAATATAAAATAAGTATATACTGATAAAAGCAATCAAAGAAGGATTAGAGTTAGCAAAATAGAAAATAAAAAGCAATTATTCTAATAACCCTTTATAATTTTGGGATAAAAATAAAGAACAAGCATCACTAGAAATGATAGACAATCAAAAAGTCATTAGAGTTACTACCATATGATATAACTTAAAAGACCAAGAAGAATTCAAGAAATAGCTTCTTAAGCTAGAAAATTTACAGATAATAAGACCTAATAGGTCACGTTCATCTCTAACATTTATGGTTAGAAACTTTGTTGAGATAGTGCAAAATACTTCCAGGATGGTAGTGAATTATAAAAAAATCAATGACAATACTGTATTTGATGCATATTTCTTACCTTACAAAAAAGCATTAAAAAAATCTAACGAGAGGAGAGAAAGTATTCTTTAAATTTTATTATAAAACTAGCTTTCAAAAAAAAATTAAATGCATAAATAGTATTCCTTTCACTGCTTTTTGTACTCCTCAAGATCATTATGGATGGTTTTTAATGCCCTTTGGATTTAAGAATGCATCCCATATATTAAAGAGGAAGATAGATGATATAGTTAAGCATTATAATTTTTACATGCTTATATTGATGATATGTTAATTACAAGCAATATTATTAGTCAAATATTATGCATTTAAATAAATTTTTAGAGTTATGCGATCAACATAGATTAACCCTTTTTGAGAAAAAAACAAAGATATGTCAATCTAAGATAGAATTCCTTAGAATGGAGATAGATGGGAGAGAGGTTAAACTTCAGCCACATATATTAGAGAAAATATCTCAATTTCCTAATAAGTTAGCTGATAAAAAACAAGTTCAAAATTTTTTAATGTTATTAAATTATGTTTCGTATTTTATTAGAAGTCTTATTGAGATAAGAAAACCATTCCAAGCTCTATTAAAAAAAGATAAAAGAATTGAGTTTTCTCTGTATTTGATTAAGTTGGTAAAAAGGATAAAAATTTTACGCTCTACTTTACTTAAATTGTCTTTACCATCCAATAACAATGATTTAATCCTTTAAATAGATGCTTCTAATCATATCTAGATTGGTATATTAAAAAAGATAGATTATGATGATACTAATATTAAAGCTAATGAATCTGTTTTTAGATATACGTTATGAACTTTTATTGATATGCTATATCAATATTATATTATTGAAAAAGAACTTCTTGCTATAGTAAAAATTTGTTAATATTTTTATTATTTTTTACTTCTTAAATGATTTTTATTAAGGATTGATAATACATAAGTTAGAGCCTTTATTCAAAATAAGCTATCATTAAAACTAGAGTGCAAAAAATAAATTACATGACAAGCATTGCTTGCTGAATATATTTTTTATATTGAAATTATTAAATATAAAAAAATATTCTTGTAGATTTCCTCACCAAAGATAGGCACCTTTGGCCTTAATGAAAGAAATTTTCAATTGCTAGATCAAATGTCTGATAATATTAATGTGTGTCAAGTATAGGCCAAAGTTCTATTAGATATTATTTATTTTTTCTCGATACCTAAAGTAGTTTTAAAGATACTATTATCCTTTTGCAATATATGGCAGATTACGATAAATAGCTATAATTTTGCAGAATAAAGACTTTATGGTTTAATTAATAAGGCCAAGATATATAAGGAATCATCCTCTTTAGAATCTTCATCTTCATCAATAAAAGGTACCTAGGTTAATAGCCTTAGCATGCTAGATTAAAAATTGCTATTGATATCATTTTTTAAGACTAGTTATTAACTACAAATTGACCATTCAAAGAAATGAAATTTTCGATACATTAGTTGAAAGCCATCCTGCTATTTAAGCATATAATGAGATAATCACAGAGTTGTACTCTCTTCAAAATATAAGTACTTACTACATTGATTTTTCTGGTATGGATCCTCAATTAAATGCTTTATAGGAAACTAATCTAAAAAGGATTAAAGATTGATATGATTTTGGTTCAATTAATGCAATATATTTAAAAAATTTAATTTTCCTATAAAATTCTTGACTACCTCAGTGAATTGAAGTAGGAGTTAAAGATTGTTATGTAGGCACTTCGACAATTATGTCAAAGATACCACTGCACTCAAGATGTTGTCCACAAGGCTAGATTCATTTAAAGAAGAAAGATATGATGATTTTCATTTTATAATCCTAAGCAAAGCCGAACATTTCAGGATTATTGCTGAGAAAAAATTAAGAAAGGAATTCTTAAAATATATTGACAAATATCCATTATTGACTTGGAATTAGAATGCATTTATTCATTAAAGGAATGGAAGCTACTTTAAAATGAGGCTTTAGAATGTATGTTAGGGAAGGTACATATTCATCTATACTGATAGCTTTAGTAAAAAAAATACTCCACTTGCTGTAGATAAAATTTTAAAGTTAAAGATAAGTTTGATTGAAAGTTGAAGGATAAGATCAAGTCTATAAGTGGTAAGATAGTTTTGGCAGCTCAAGAATCATATAGAATATATCTGTCTTGCTTGTACACATGCCTATATAGATTTATGTGCTTTTAAAGGGAAGGAAAAGATTAAAGATTATGGAGTGACCACCTTTATGGGTAGTGAATAAAGATAAACCACTAATGAAAAGCCTCCAATCAGACACATGGAGAATCTAGAAAAGATCAGACAATGTCCTTTAACTTTTTAAAAAGAGAATCTACTTGCAAAAGATGTACTTAACTTTAGTTGATAGGACAAATATGTATTTATAAATCGGAAATCCAGACTTTAAGTCTCCTTATATAGATAAGTTATCAAATGATCACTAAGATCATTGAGCTCTTCCCTCTCTTTATGTATTTCTCCCTTATAATATCTCTCATTATGAAATAAAAACTCTTATTTTGTAGAAACAGTTCTCAGTTTACAATTTAAAATTTTTTCTTTTAAATATATAAATCCTTTCCGTTCTTCTTCATTTTTAATATATGCCTCAAAGGACTAAATGAATTAAGGCTATGTTAATATCTACTGAAGGAGTGCTAAGAGTGTTTACCTTAGTTTAAGGTTGGGGTAGAAGTACCCGAACTAGTTATGTATAAACATCTTCAAACCACTTGATATATCTTCCCATTAATTATATAGCCCACATTTTTTCTTTAATTTTTTCAAGAAAATAATCCCAACTTCGACACCAACCATTTTTCTTTCTTCTTCTTGGATTTGATACAAGTATATGCTGCAGCTTCGGTGGCAAAATCAATCTATCTAAACTACTAATGATATCAAGCATAAGCGAAATTCGTAGCAAATCTTCATTAGTTAACTCATTTGTATTAGCTATAATATCAACAACTTCTTGAAAAACTATAATGATAATTTCATTTATCGATTCTATTGAATCTAGATCAAGTCCATAACGTTATATGTAAATTTATATAAGAAATAAGATGTCATGATATGGTGAATCACATAATAAATTCAGACTCTACAGATTAAACCTCAATATTTTGAAGATGGAGGTCCATGTTGTTGGTTTTGGATGACTTAAATTTTAAAACATAATTTTGAACTTTAATTTTAAATCAACGATGTAGGCAAGTGTACCTATCGAACAAGTAATAAAGTGAAGTGTTTTTAAGACCCAAAATATTGGTCCCATAGGGAAAAGTTATAATATTTATGTTAATTAGATGAAAATTATTTAAGAAATTCCAATTAAATGATAAAAAAGCTAGAAAATGCTAATTCAACCTAACTTGCTTCAAATAATGTAATTTTGACTTTTAAATCGCTTCAAAAAATTACCAAAGTGGAAATTAGCTAAGGATTAGGTGATTAATGAATTAATTAAGCAAGTAATAGTTTTAAGGTCTGATTTAAAGTATCTTTACAAATTCAATACAAACCTATGGTTAATACTATGCCTTTTCTCTGTTAATCTTAATTTAAAGTTTGGTTATGCATTAAATTAAGTTAATAAGCTTAAAAATCAAGAGGTTGACTCTTGGATCTGCAATCTTGGAACTCACACTCTCATAAATAATCAAGGTTTGGTCATTTAATGATTGATTTTTGTTGTTTATTGATTTTTCTAGCAATATAAGTTGATTTCTCAAGTCTTAGATTATCTTTTAATCCATTTGTAAGTGGCTAGCTTAGAAATAGAATGTTAAAACCTTCAAAAAAAAAAAAAATAGACCCTTAATCACACATACAAAGCTCTCTTAATGCATTTATACCCCAATCTTTAGCTAAAAATCAGATCAGCCACATATAATGATCAAAGTAAGTATAACATGTAATATAAGCGACATACTTTAAACAACCTTAATACAAGAGCTTAAATAACGAGTTTAAAAGTTATAAAACACCTAAGGAAAGCTCCTGGATGATTCACAGACTCCTGAACTTGATCTGAACTCTAGCACAACTCCAAATCAATAATAAACTTGCACGAAAAATCAAAGAACTTATAAAGACATAAGCTTAAGCACAATGTTATTGCTCAATATGAAAAACAGAGCAAATAATGAAATAATTTGAGTTATAAAAACCCTTTATGGTTTCCAGACTCAGATATGAGTTTTAATAGGAATTTCCAATAATTGGTAGCTTAGAAAAAAAGATGGAAATTGTATTACAGGTGTTTGAAGCCTAAGAACACTAAGACCTATCTTAGAGAGAAGCTAGAGAAAACTTAGAAACTTTAGATATGATCTTCTTCCTTCTTACCCGACCCCTTATGTTTTTCGCCTTGTTTAGAGATCAAGGACCTCTTGCTTGGTCCTTACTAGACAAAGGAATTAATGGAATACAAGCCTCAGCTACAATATTAGAGTTTTGGTGGAGATATTTCTGGCTGCTAGCTATATGGTGGGTTGATTTGAAGGTGTACAGTGAGCCGACAACAGCCATATAGCTCCTAATGTATGACACATATACAAGGTTCATAAGGAGGTATACGTTGGTCTCTCTAATCCCACGTATAACTCTTGGAAAATGGCTAATTTGCTTCCTTTTTGCATAATTCTTCAATTAACCGCCATTTCCTATAAATTAAACATTTCCAATTATAAATTAAACATATAAACATGAAATTAGGGGTCTAAAAATAACAAATATCTATTAAAAACACAATCAATTCAATCCCTATCAATTCTATCACACTTAAGCATTTTCTTGTATTCAAGAAAATTCATTATTCAATTTTCTCAAAATAGTATATAATTATAGGAAAATGAGTCCAAGATTAACAATATAATTATTGAAAATGTTTCTTTCATCCTTAAAAAATAATGACTCATCGAAATGTTATATAATCAATTAATCACATCAAATCACAAATGCTCTTAAATCATTTCATTAATTTTCAATCATTAACCTGAATCACAAAAATCAATTCCACATATAAAAGGAAAATATGCCGAGTTTAATACATCAACTTTTTAAACACTTTCACATAATTTATTTATTTTAAGCCATAATTTAATTTAATTTAATTAAGTAATTAATTAAATACACTTGGTTGAGAAGTCACTCAATCTTTTTACTTGAAGGTGAATATTTTATTATGAACAAATCTCAATTATTTAACTGAGTCACATATTTAATTCCCTACTAACACCACTCGTTAAAATTAACCTTATGGCATATTTTTTTAAGCTCTTTTTTTTGAACATATGGTTAGAAGTCAACAGATTGAATTTCTCTCACTCACTCACTCAATTAATTAATTAGATTAATTCTAATTCTTTTTCATTTTTTTCTTTGAATGATAAAATTGTCTAAAAAGAAGTTATAAAATTACTCGTAAGTTGCATTTTATATATGGAATATTATTATAATCATGAGGTACTTGTTATCCAAATTATGGAATGAGTTAAAAGCATTTGTCATTAATAGTTAAAATTAATCATATAACATTTTAAATTGTCATAATAATTGAATTCAAAAGAAATTATGGACAATAATAAGCATCAAAATCAATTTTTTTGTTTACAATTCATAGACTATTAAGTGAAAATCAAGAAGATGATATGTTATAAGATAACTAAAAGCTCAAGTCTGATAAATAAGATGATATCCCTCCCCCACACTTAAATGAGACAGTTTCCTCACTGTTTATAACAATAAAAAAGCACAAAGTTGAGAGGAATAAAGGAGAAGAATGCACTTATTTAATTGAATTGAGGCAAATGTATCTACTAGAGTCCACATTGAAGAAATTGTGGGAGCTAAGATAAGATAAGCGATTAAAGCAAAAAATGGAATGAAAAAAAATAATGCTTCAATATTATAATTATGTGATCATCAAGGTATATCCATGGAGCCAAAATATATCCAAAAGAAATAATCAGATCCAAAATAAAACAGAAAGACAACCTATGCTACAAAACACAAATACTAAAAACAAATAACATCCGATAAAAAATGAAAGAACAATCCAAAACAACTAAAAATAGAGAATATCCCAATCTTAAGCTCTATAATGCTCCTCAAGATGCTTTAAATAGGAATCCATGCCATCAAGATGAAGCGTCATACTGTCCAAACGCTCACAAACTGTGTTATGTAGCCCGAAGATCTAAGAAGTGATATGAGTCTCCATCCTCTTCATGATAATTATAAGGTCCAATTGTGGAATGTCCATATAAGGTGGAGCCTTAACAATTGGTGAATGTGGCAGAGGCAGATGAACACTCGGTGTCGCCTTAGACAAAGCCTCATCCATTTCCTCATCATGTGCTATTGGAGCTACATCATGAATAGGTGGTGTATCAGGTATCTCACCCTCCTGTAATCTATACCACTTGCCTCCTACTAGAGAAAACTTCCACAACTTAAGTGTGGCGATGTTGATCTGCGTATATCGTATCTTATCCATAGAAACCTTAGAATCAACCTTGAATCCTTTGGCTTGGATAATCCTACTTAAATTACACGAAAAGCAAAAGTTTTTACTTGGTTTTTGGATCTTTACCATATCTTGCATGGATGTGATGATAAAGCTAGCTAATAGTAGTCCCCTAACAACTCCCAAACCATAGAGCATATTGTAAAGTATGTATGCATCACTAAGCCTAACCTCATTCAATCTACTTGCTCTCGGACTACATTAGTGCTTAAAATGGCTATAATTATGTGCTTTCATACCCGTAAAGATGCGTAGAAAAATGCTCTAGGGGATTTATTAATCAAACCTAGGTAAGTAGTATCCATGGCAAAAGAGAAATTGAGATTCGAGGTGGTGAGCTCGTCGTAAGCTACCAAATAATAAAATGACCTAACCTACCTAACTAAGTAGTTAGGGTAAGTCAGGGTCGATTCCATAGAGAGTTAGAGTGAATTGCTATCTCTAATGTTGCCAAAAAGAAACCCAAAACCCTTAAAAGCAAAGACATCAGAACTAAATGCTAAAGATAATTGAAAAAACGGAGACAAACAAAGAAGAAAGAAACAAGAAATATGAAAGCTAGGTGGAAGATATATCAGGAATTATAGACTTATAATCGATCCTCGAAATAGATAACTTTTGATTGGTGTAAGATACTAGCCTATAGGTTCAAATAGGCTCTCAAACCCTCAGTTTTGTCATTTTTAGATAGGTCTTATACGATAGAAAACCTATCCCTAATCACGAGCCAACCTAGAATAAGCTCTCTAGATTTAATAGCGCAATTGTATTAACAACTAGAGAAAGACTAGCCTAAGGCACAATCTCACAAGCTCAGATTGCGTAACTTAGAGAATTATAATTCTAGGCTAAGCTGATTAAGTTCATTGACAAATTTAATTAATCTATTGTTACCTATGGAAATCACTTTGACTATTGCGTATCACAAGTTCATTCCTAATAATAGAATTAAAAATTAAACCTAAGATGGCCAATCTTAAGAATTAATCTTTAATTCATGTAATTTATGCGAAATTTCAATTCAATCTTTACCTAAATCACAATATTTAATCAATTCCTAATCAATTCTCACAATTATTAAGCTAAAATTAATAAAAAATTCTCACAATTCCATAACTCAAACTTACACTTCCAAAACCTTTCTAAACCCTAAGAGTACATATAAATGGCAGAAGAGAGGCCATTTCCAATAGTTTTGGCTCCCACTTAGGCAATCCTTATGTCTTTATGTTTTCCACAGTTTTTATTTAAGTTTTAAGTTCCTTTTATTTTTCTTTTCATCTTTTTTCATACTCAGGCCTTAAATTAATTAGTTCAGGTGTTGAACTCTAGTTTATTTATTTTTTTACTATTATCTCTTCGTATTATAGTTTTTATTTCCATGTATTTTGTTTCAATTATGTCAAATACTTGTTGAATCCTTTGTTTATGTTAATATAGTGGTTATTTCTTATTTTTCCAACCTTTATTCTCTTATTGTCTTTAGGATTCCTGAATTTATTCTTTTTTTTTGTTAATTTCATATTAGATTTTGATATTTTGTTATGTTAGCTTATGTTGGCCCTAAATGACACGTAAGAAGGGAGTGAACTAGGTTCTTGATCTTTTAGAACAAAAAAATAAAGAAAACAATAATTTACGGAAGCTAAGAAAAAAATATGAAACAAATAATATAAACAGTACTAGAGATTATCAAAAAATAATACAAAATATAAACTTGAAACTTACAATGCCTTTTCGGCTCAAGGATAACCAATTATTCTTTTTTAAGGCTCAAGAATTACCTTTTGACAAATTCTTTTTATAGGCTCAAGAATAACCTCAAAATCACGAAACAATTTCTCACAAGTAAAGAAAATACAAATCTCACGTAAACTTGACAAACAAGCTCCCTAAAACAAGTATACAACTTAAATCTAAAAACACTTGCTCGGACTTGTAAAGCTCATAATCTGTTTAATTACTTCTATATTTTTATTCTTGCTTTCTCTGTCTATTTATAGTGTTAAAAACACTAAGACACCCACTGAACTATCTGTTGTTAAACTATTTGTTGGTGTCAATTCATTTCTTTGAACCGTTGGATATCTCTTGTTACCATTGTATATATTTTCTATCCATTGGACAAATCTTCTATCCGTTGAGTAATATGTCTGTTGCACTCAGTTCGATCAACCAATAGGCTATATTTGGTCAACCGATCTTCCAAAATTTTTTCATTCAGTCGACTGATAATCGAAGTTTGGTTCATCGGTCAATCATTCTTCATTCAGTCAGCTGATCACTCTAAAATGTTTATTCAGTCAACCATTCTACCTTATTCAGTTGACCATTCTGCCTCATTCAGTCAACCGATGCTTCCCTCAGTGCTATAGTTTGGTTAGCAGATCCTCTGTATTCAATCCTTAATAGTGTCAATACGTTATTATTTAACTAAACTTCATCTTCTTCAACATACCTATTTTTAAACACACTTAACAAAAATATTAGTAAAAGGAGTGTTTTGTCATCAACAAAATCGAGTGGAACCTCCCTTCGTTTAACAATCTCTCCCATTTTGTTGATGACAAAACTAAAACGACTTAAATAATATAATTAGTTCAACGTGCTCAAACTTCTAGATTGAAGTGATTCAGTTCTCATTAACTCCTCCTTAATTCATGCATATGTATCTCCCCGTAAGGCCATACATACTCTTCTCCCCCTAAAAACGTGCATACTCTTACATGCATACTCTTCTCTCCCTTTTTGGAATCAACCGAAAAGGTGTAAATATAATAGTCAAAAAGAGAGCCCATCAATCCTATCAATTTCCTTTCTAATAGTACAAAAATGATCTTCACATAGTGGTTTAGTAAAGATATCCACTAATTGATGTAATGTGACAATAAATTCAAGTTCAATATCACCATTTTGTATATGATCCTGAATGAAATGATATCAATTTTCTATATGATTAGTCCTAGAATGCTGTGTAGGTTTTTTATCAAACAAATTGTACTAGTGTTGTCACACCAAATAGGAATTCGATCAAGATGTAAACCATAATCCCTAAGTTATTGTCTAAGCTATAGTACTTAAGTGCAACAATTACTGGCTGCTAAATATTCAGCTTCTGCCGTAGACAATGCAACAGAATTTTGTTTTCTATAGAACCATGAAACTAATGCATTTCCTAAAAAGTGACATGCATCAGATGTACTTTTTCTATCCAACAAACTACTTGCATAGTCGGCATCAGAATATCCAACCAAGTATAAACATGCATTTCTAGGATACTATAGTCCTAAATTCAAAGTATCACACAAATATCATAAAATTCTTTTAACAGCTAATAGATGTGATTCTTTATGAGAGGATTGAAATCATGCACATAAACAAACACTAAACATGATATTTAGATGACTAGTAGTTAAATATACTAAACTTCTAATCATAACTCGAAAGAGCTTGACATCCACCTCTTTTCCATCTTCATCTTTATTGAATTTGGGATATGTGCTCATAGGTGTTCCTAAAGGCTTTGTTTGATCCATCCAAAGCACTTTAGAAGTTTTCATGTATACTTTGATTGACTTATAAAAATACCATCCTTCATTTGCTTGATTTGGAATCCGAGAAAGAAATTTAATTCTCCTATCATACTCATTTAAAACTCCCTACTCATACACTTAGAAAAATCCTTACATAGACATTCATTAGTGTAAGTCCTATGAAACCCAAGAGGGGGGGTGAATTGGGTGTTAAAAACTTTTTTCAAACTCAAAACTATCAACCTAATTCAATTGGAAAACTAAATGCAATCACTAAACCACAATTCAACCTAATATGGAATGTCAATGCCAATGT
>JAOXYD010111881.1:0-11445 GCA_028565735.1 Pinacopodium congolense
TTTTAAAAGAAGTCACAAAATTACTCACTAAGTTACATTTTATATGTGGAATATCATTCTAATCATCAAGTATCCGTTATTCAAATTATGAAATGAGTTAAAAGCATTTAGTCATTAATAGTCAAAATTAATCATATAAAATTTTAAATTGCCAAAATAATTAAATTCAAAAGAAAACATGGATAATAATAAGCATCAAAATTGAAATTTTTTTCACAAATTATAGACTATTAACTTAAATACAATAAATTGATATACTATCAGATAATAAAGTCTCAAGTGTGATCAAATTACATATCCTTCCCCCATATTTAAATTGAACTTTGTCCCCAATGTTCATAAATCACAAATAAATCATGAATGCAAGAGAAAGGAAACAAATACACCTAGATAAAGATGTTATCGTGAAAGCTCTTCATCGATGTGAATTGCAACTATCTAAAAGTCAAGAACAAAACATCAAAGCACTAGAAATAGGAGAAAACACCCAAACCAAAAACTAACACACTAAAAGAAACATAACAATAAGCACACTAATTTTATAGAAAGCACATGAAATCTTACTTGTACGTTTGGGTTGCCTATCAACAAGCACTTCTTTAAGATATTTTAGTTGGACCTTAGTGTTAGAGTATTTTTAAGCTCAGCCTAGTCCAACACCTAACTTCTTATCCTCATCCTTTGAAAAACGAGAAACTTATTTTGAAAATTTTCCTATACCATTCAGAAGAGTCCTCAATTCATAATGACTAACTTGAATAAAGCATCTTGGTAAAAATTCTAGGTATATAACTTCTACTTATGAATTAAAAGTTTTAACACCTATGAGACCTATACTCTTAAATGCTACCTTAAACTCCTTCATACCCTATAGTTGGAAAACATATTCACCTAATTTAATAGCAGGCTCATCATTAAATAAGTTATCAATTATACACTTAATAACTTGGTTCTCAGAATTAATAGCTTCTAAAAAAATATAACTTAAAGCTAGTGTAGGCTCACCACTATCTGTTAACTCATCTGACTCTACACAATAAAATCCCCTAAATGATGCTAAAATTTCCACCATTGTTCTTTAATCATACTTATGATGAGGCTTACTAGTTAAAGAGTTTTCAAATACAGCCTTATTAAGCTAAGAATAATCTGGGTGATCCATCCAATTAAAGGTGTAATCATCTAAGTACTTAGAAGGCTGTTGATCAAAAATTGGTGAAGGTTGTTCAAAACAAGATAGAATGAGCCAAGAGTAATTAGGGTAATCATTAGACTCAGGGGTATAGGTATAATTAATTTGATCAAAATGTTTGTCTCACATTGCCCTAGTAAATTTCAGGCTCATACCATTGGCAATCATGCCAATGGTCCTGTTGCCTCCATATCTTCTTAATGACTAAAGGAAGTTACTAAAAGACCACTCTTTATACAAATAAAGATGACAAAAAAACAAAGAAAGAAACTACTAATTTAAACATCAAACAAATGTAGAAAATAATACAAGAAAAACAAATCTCTAGAGTAACTGACATTGATATGTTCCTAATATTACAATTACACTTCTCTAGCAACGGCACCAAAAACTTGATCGTAGTCAATCATATACAAAATTAATTCAAATTAACCTATCTTTTAATGCACAAAATAACAATTAATTTGAGACTAACTCTTCGGCAAGTGCACTAGCTGTAATAAGTAATATAGTGGATTATTTTTAAGACTCTGAGTATCAATCCCATTAGGAAGTGTGTATGTGATTGTAAGTACTAGGTCAACTAGATTATAATTATCTAGAGAATCAAGGCTTTGAAATTTAAAGGATTAAAATAAAATTAAAAAACTAATATATAAAGCCTAGAAAACTTCCAATCAATTGTAAAAGAGTTTAATGTTGCTTTTCCTAAATTATCCAGTTAAAGTTTTGGTAGTTGCTGATTTAATTGATTGATCAGTGATGCTTAATCTAGGAAATTTTCTCCAAATCAAGACAGCGCTATGGTTAAGATACTGGCTTATCTCTATTGGTCATATCCTGAAGTTTGGTTATGCTTCAGACTTAGGTAATATACTTAAATCTTAGGAAGTCTAATCCTATATTTTCCTAATTTAAGACTAGCACCCTCATAATTAATCAAGTTTTTGGTTATTTCACTGATTTAAACCACATTGTTTATTGATTTTTCTAATAACCTAGGTAGATATTATTGAATCCTAGATTGTTTGCTGGCAATATCCTAAGTGATCAGTTCAGAACAAGCATTAATCATTCAATAAACAAATATTAACTCACTAATTGTGCATTAACTATTAATTAACACAGTTAAACATTAATAAAAAATTTAAACATGTTAACTTAACTGAAATTAAACATGAAGCACATAAATTAATCAAAGATTATAAGATAATTAACTTAAAAAACACAAACCTTAATTAATTAACCAAACAACAATAATACACAAGATTAAGGGTTAGAATTCACTAAAGATGTTTATGAGATGTTAAACTAGCTCTTAATCACGTGATTACAACTGATGGAACAACCTGCAAATTGAATTTACTAAGATTGAAAAAAAAAACTAAATAAAACTAACCTAAACTAAGTTTAATTTGAAAAACAAGTAAAGCAAATGTGTTTCTAACTAAATCTATCTACCTTTGGAGCTTGGAGATGACCCTGAATTTATAGGAGAGCAACAGTAGCAACAATTAGGGAGATAACTAGCTACAAATATGGAGAATTCAGTTGAAACATATGCATGTCGACATTTAATGGTGGGCTGACTGACGAACAATAGTGTTGTTGATGAACGGTGAACCCCCGTTAATAGCAATTTTTGACTCCTTTACCTTGGGTTTATTCATCCTTTATCTTGGGGCTTCTAGACTATTGTTGATGGTCTAAAAAATGATCTTTTTCATTTTTTTTTTGCACATTTTCTCCATTTTCACATCTATCTATACATTAAACATTTGTAAACATTAATTAAACATTTAAGTACTAAAATATGGGTAAATACACATTAAATAACAATAAAAAACGCTATGAATTTAACCCCTAATAGTAATTGTGTAAGTAAATTATCTAATTAATCAAAGTACTTAAACTAAAATATACATGAAAAATATATATGGAATTATAAATAATTTAATAAACAATTGAAATATAGAAGCTAAAAAAATATAATAAATAATAATATGGTGGAAATAAAGTAATTTAGAAAATTAAAAGAGATAAGGAAGAGAAGTGCGTAAATTGATTTCTAGAAGTTCGAAATCTAACTCCACACTTACGTTCATTTCCTAATAACTTGTTAAGAATTTCACTATTAACAACATCTTTATAAGAACTTCCCTTTTTCCAAAAACATTGGGGTAACCCTTATAATAATTCACTTTTTCACGAGCACAAGTGTAACTCTTACAATAATTTTATCTCGCACCCTTATAATCCCAAAAAATGCACCTTACAAGCTCTTAACTTCACTAACTTAAGTGTTTAAAGGGGGTTTACAAAATCACTTGAATGAATGCACACTTGAAACACCATTAAAACTTACACAACCTTCACAAAACAACATTCATAATACTTTAAATCTCTTGTATATGTGTTATACTACACTTGGATACATTCACACCACCTAATACACCTATTTATAGTTAAAATTCAACTTAACTAGTCATTTATAATTATTGTTTAACATTAAAATTCATTTATTTTGTTTTTATCTTTTAAACTAGCTATTGGAATATGTTTACATAGAACATTGATTCATTGAATCATATGCCAGTCAACTAATACATACCCATTGATCAACCGATCTCCTAAAATCATACATATTAGTCAGCCAAGCAAGCTTTATTAGTCGACCAAAAATTTGATAGCACATCCAAACTACCAAATAATAAACGTAAATAAATGTCATAACTGTGTACCAGGGTAAGCTATGGTTGATTTATAGAGAGTTAGGATGCAAATTCTATCTCTACTGTTGTGAAAATAAAATAAAAAACCCCTTATATGATGAAATTAAAACAAACGGAAGTATGACTAAAGAAATGAAAACAAAAAAAAATAATAGAGAAAAATATAAAGATGCAAGTAATAATATTAAGAAAGTGGGTGGTAGATATTATCAAGATTTCGAGAAAGGTAACTGATCATTGAAACTAAATAAATTATGTTCTAGCCAAGATGTTAATCTATAGATACAAATAAGCTTTTGCGTCCTAAGTTCCTCCTAGACTAGGTAAATATAACAAGCTTTGAAAATATGCTTATCTATGCGATAACTTAGAATAAGCTCTCTGAATTTAATGGCGTAATAGCGTTAAGCACTAGAGAATGACTAACCTAAGCTATAATTTCACAAGATCATATTAAGTAACTTAGAGAATCAAAACCTTAGACTAATTGATTAAGTTTTACTCGTAAAACCAATTATCCTATCACTACTTATGGAATTTGCTAGTGACAATACATATCAAAAGCTCA
The DNA here is from genome assembly GCA_028565735.1 of Pinacopodium congolense. NCBI lineage: Eukaryota > Viridiplantae > Streptophyta > Magnoliopsida > Malpighiales > Erythroxylaceae > Pinacopodium > Pinacopodium congolense. Next base: position 4,493 of record JAOXYD010111881.1, read on the forward strand.
AACCTAGTGTCCAAGTTAAAAATCACCAATAAAGTGATCATACCTATAAATAATCCCTAATTATTGTCCTTAATCAAATTTTCAATTAATTCTAAGCTTAGAAACACAATATTAATCAAAACTCAATCATATTATGACAATTTAAATCCCTTCATCCCTTTAATACCTTTTAACCCAAAGAAATTTATCTATACATATTATATTTAACTAAAATAGAATATAAAATTAGCATAAACATGGTGAAAATATAATCAAAGTACTGGAAATAAAGATGTAGTAATATATTGAATGAAAATTCAAAGCTTTACACTAATATTCAACCTAATCTAAGACAAAACCCAAAAACCAAAACAAATAAATGAAAACAGTAGCTATAACAATCCAAAATAGAATAAAAACCACTCCTAAATGATTTAAAATAGAAAAGGAAGTGTAATATGTAATTAAAAAGCAAAAAAAAAAACAATATTAAAATGAAAATAAGAGGATGATGTAAGCTGTAAAATTTGGTGTTGTTGCTGACGAAAATCCTCTCTCTTGATCCTTAAATAAGTCTAAATTAGGATGGATAACTTTTGGATATGAAAAAGTCAACGTTATCCTTTTTTTCTTTTGGGTTTTCTAGACGCTACATGGTGGTTAACAATGACTTAAACAACCCCTAATTGAATCACCGTTTAGGATTATGGAAATTGGACTTAAATGATGGTTGAAGTGACTTAAACGACACCATTAAGCTTCTACAAAAATCACTGTTCAACTCTCTGTTAGCAGCTCTTTACTTCAATTATGCTCCAATTCTTCCATAGACTTGGTCTTTTAATCTAGAATTTATGTCAACATATCCAATTTTTCATCCAACACAAAATGAACCCAAATTGAGCACTTTTGCCTTAAAAATAAGGATGAAACCATATGAAATCACATATCAAAACATAATATAATACATCCATATAACCATTTGACTAGTGAGTGGTCAACTAGTCCTTATATATACTGATTTTTTACACTATTTTCTAGCATAAACACATCTAAATCAATGCAAAACAAATCCTAACATTTCAAAACACTTGCTAACACTTTCTTTTCAACCCTTAACATATCCAAATACATTTTAAAATGCTTTTTCTTACAACCTCTAACACATTTAACTATTCTAATACATTCAGAACATAACCTAGTTTCACACAATTCTTCAAATATTCACATATATTTTCTCAAATTAGTATCAAAACTCATCCTAAAATTTTCATTTCATACAACCTTTAACTCATTCACATAATCGCATCGCATTCACATAGTTTATACTCAATAACTAACTCATTAACATAATCTTATCATTAACATTTTTCAACCTCTTCTTTTTATAAATACTTTATCATATATATAAAACTAATTCTCGCAAAATGTTTTAATGTATCATGAGGATCTTTAAAAACCATCTATATACAGTTCTTCTTAATTATACATGCTATATGTAAGATCATTGACCATGAATGCAAGATGCATGGTGTGAGCTCTTTCAAGATAGTGAAAAGATCAAGACAAGGCTTATAAAATGAATACAAACCAAAACCTATTTACTTTTACTATCATGAAGCTTGATTTTCAAATAAACACTACTTTGGCTTTAATACTTGTACTTTCATTAACATGTTCTTCATCCATCACTACTTTTACTATAATGCTTTATCTTAGGTTTCAAATCATTTTTCTCAACACATTTTCCTTCGACCTCATGCTTTATCTTCAAACCTAGATTTCAACACATCAAACACAATAACACATCAGTAGTAGCTTTTTGTCATCATCAAAATATAGTTGGAACTACCCTTAATTTAACAAGATTTTTAGGTTCGAACTTTCTCCTTATTCAAGTAAATTTTAGACTCTTTTTTTAGCTTATTATAAAATCTAAATATATATGTATAATTTGCTTCTTATCTAAGCATATAAAATTTAAAAGTGCTTTTATGTTTTATTTTTTTCATACAAAATCTTGATCGATTGTTAAACAATAATGAATATGAAAGTGGACATTAGATGAACTAACCTCATCTAATTGAATTTAGCATGCAATATCTAATAGATTTTTTTTTTCTTATAGTTGCATGCATAAATTACCAAAGGATTTTTCTTGTAGCATTTATTGATGTAATGTAACACAATGATTTTAAGTTAGGCTTGGATGAAGTTGAACACATCCTAATTCATTAGCTTTTAAATTAAAAAAAGGAGAAAACCCTAATTACCCTATCCCTTTTCCTATGTTGTCAGTCATACACAAGATTGGCATTCCTCATAAAATTTTTCCTGTCCCTCTCTCCCTCTCCTTTTCTTTTTTTCCATCTCACACGACCATACTCTCCCATCACTATTTACTTCCTCGGATTTATCTCCATCACTTTTCTTCTCTTATTACTTCTTACCTTAAAAATCATTTTATTTCTCTATTATTTTAATTTATCCTCATTTTTATGTTTCTTCTTAGATTGAATATATTGGTTCACATCAAGAGGGTAGTTTAGTTTAGTTACTGAGAATAGAGAAAGACTAGAAATCCTTTAAGGGCCACTTATTAATCTTCAGTTGGTACTACTTTGTGTCTCGCTTCACCTCTTTCCATGTTAAGAGTTAGCTCCAATTGGGAGAGAGAGAATTAGATAGAGATAGAAGACGATAGATAATAAGAGAGTGAAGAATGGGGGAGGAGAGGAAAGAAAGAAAAAATGGAAGATAATAATAATAATAGATATACTAATAATTAAAAAAATAAGGGATAAATTATAAGAACTAAAGCAAATAAATAAATTTTTTTATCTCCTTTAGTTAAATTGTTCCTAATTAAAAAGTTGGAGTGATTAGGTCCAGATGATAGAGTGGAGGAATAATTGCTCAGGTCGAATATCAAGATTTAAATTATATGGAAATTAAGAAAGCGATAATTAGAATGTATTTGTATAAGTGTTCAATATTTTGTGAATATTATAATTGTTGGATGATACGTGATTTTCATAAGATAGTAATTTCTTGTCTGAAAGTTGGAGTTAGAATGTACTTATAATATATGACTTCATATTATTTGTGTATTATAAATGTTCAGATTTATTAAAATAATGTGATGAAATTTTTAGACTGAAAATGGTTGTTGAATAATAATGTGATGTGAGGTATTTGTATTATTTTAGAATAAATGAATTTATGGTGAATTTATATTATTTACGATATGCATGAAAATTGATGTTATATGATCATATGGTATGCCTGTATTAATTGTGAAAGTATAAGTTATACATGTAGTAATTGTAAAAAGCTTGAGTGCTTGATATTGTGAATACATATTAAGATTTGTGAATATGGTGATGGATTATTTTTTTGAGATGAATATTCAAATAAAGATGTTATAATTGAGAAAGGAAAAAGTTGAGAATTAGTTACTTGCTTTAAATATAGCATATTCAATGGTTATAGACATTATATCAAGTTAGGTAAAGGATGGGAATATCTTGTGTGTTATTTTATTAACATTATTTCTTGTGATAAGAGCCGAGATATTCTAAGAAGGGCAATATCCTATATGATATCTACTTAGGATATTCTAGGAATAGGAATACCTAATGTGCCATTCACTATAGACCTGTTTTCGAGACAAGTATGTGGATGTTTCTAAGAGTGGGAAATATACTACATGATTTATTATGATGAGATATTTCCATGAGAATAACCAATAAATCATTAGGTATAGCTCTATTGGGTGAGTATGACGCTAAATTAAAATGTAAAATAGATTGTGGACAAAAATAAAGAAAACAAAAAGGAATATTTATAATTATTATACACTATGATGTAATTGATGGTTTGAATTAATTACATTATAATTGTTATATTCTGTGGTGAAATTATCTGTTTTGTTGGGGCTGAATCATTGCGATTAATTATAGGTATTGCAAGTATGAATTTTCTGTGTCTTTTATAAATATCTTGTGTTATATGGTGTGTATATTTTAATTACTCCATATTGAGTTCGAAGCTCTTTCCTAGCCACCTAATTTTTTAGGAGATAGGTATTAATATTTGATTCTTCTTGGTGTTCAAGTCTTGCCTCATTGATTGAATTATATGGATTAGCTAGTCACATGATGCTTTAGGATTACTTATTATTCAGTTTGGGATAGTTTTGAATTTAAAATATCTTTCTTTTAGTATACAATTGAATTGGGAAATATTTATTTGATGATTTCTTTTAGATCTACTATTATTGGGATTTGCAAAATAATATAATGTCTGCCTTTCATTGTTGAAGTCTTTGATATTATTGCTTGTGGACTTATGAAATTTTGGAAGAAAAAATTATTATAATTGATTTTGATTAATTATGAATTATGGTTTTATTTTGATTTGGGAATTTAATTTTTTTTCAATTAGGTTTGATATAAATTGGGAATAAATTGAGAAATTAATAAAGGAGGGTGTTACATGTAAGGCATAATGTATTTGTATAGAATGTTTCTATAAACATTTTTTAATTCCTAAAATTAAAATTAGATGACTAGACAAATATATTATGTAATTTTATTATTTATTATTAATATTATGCTTTGTTTGTCTGTTTCAAAATTTAGATATAATAAATTTTTGGCTTATAAATTAAGAAAGAAGCATTTTTAATAAACTAGTATAGAAAAATAGCATTGTAAATAGTTTTCATCAAATGTCTAGTTTGGATATCATGACATATTCAGTCTGGTAGTTAAACTAACTAATGTTTGATTTGTTTTAACTATTATTATCAATAGTTATTAGTCGGTATGATATTTGGATGTCAATAATGTATTCTTACACAAAACATTTTTTAGAAGATGTTTATATGGAAAAAATTTTAGGTTTCGTTGGTTCTGATCATCCTACATACGTTTGTAGGTTTTATAAAGCTATCTATGATATTAAGTAAGCATTGTGAGCTTGGTACTATAATCCATGCCAATTTCTCACTAATGTTGGATTCATGATTTCTCATGTTGAGACTTCCCTATTTGCTCTTAATACTAGTACTCATAATCTTTATCTTCTTATTTATGTTGTTGACATTATCCTCACAAGTGATAATCCAACTTTAGTTAGTCAATTCATTGATCAACTTTTTACATAATTCTCCCTTAAGGATCTTTGATCTATCTTATATTTTCCTAAAGTTGAAGTTATTCCTTATCAAGATATTATTTTATTGTCCCATTAATGTTATGTTATAGACCTTCTTACTTAAGCTCATATGTTAGATTCCAAACATATTACTACGCTTTTACATTGTAATTCATTTCTTATCTTAGATGATGGTACACGACTTTTTGATTCCACTAATTACTATACTATTCTTAGTAGTCTATAGTATATATTTACTCTCCTAGCCATCTCTTATATAGTAAACAAATTATCTTAGTTTATGTACAAAATAACAATTGAGTATCAGACACCAGTTAGGCACTTTCTTTGCTATTTATGTGATATTTTGGATAAAGTTATTCTTCTCTATGTCAAAATTTCATTGTCTCTTAGTGCCTTCTTAAATGTAGACTAGTTGAAAATAAAGATGATGATCCCTCTATTAGTGTGTACATTATTTATCTTTAATGCAATTTTATCTCTTGGAGTTTGAAGAAGCAAAACATTGTTGCTTGCTCTTCCATGGATTCTAAATATCACTCTATTGATGCAACTAATGCTAAAATTACTTGGGTGCATTATCTCTTATTTGATCTTGCTCTCACTCTTTTTCATGCTCCTGTTATACGACAATGTTTTATGCTACATATCTATGTTTAAATCTTATATTCCCTTTAAGAATGAAACATGTTGCCATTGAATTTCATTTTAGTCAAAATCAAGTTCAATTTGATGTTCTTTATATAGCTCGTGTTTCCTCTATGATCATTTAATTAATGTACTTATAAAGTCATTACCTTAAAGGCAAGATTGGCCCTTTATTCCTATAACGAATTTCAGAGGAACATATTAGGATTTTATAAATTATACTCTTAATCTTAGTTGATGAAATTGTAATCTAAAAATAATTAATCTATTTATATTTAAAAATTTGATTGAATAATTATTAAGATTTTGTGAGTTGTACACTTAATTTTAGGTGATGCGATTGTAATTTACAAATAGATGACTAGTAAATATCCATCAATATGAATGGTTAATTATTATGATTATATGAACAAAACAACATTATTATATGAAATGATTGCCAGAGTGTCTTCAAATAAGAGAGATCATAAGACCAGAAGTCTACTTTTTTATGCAAGCATTTGGTAAATATCCAATAATATGAATGGTTAACTATTATGATTATATGAACTGAACAACATGATTATATGAAATGACAGCTATAATGTCTTCGAATAGGAGAGATCGTAAGACCAGGAGTCCACTTTCTTATATGAGCATTTGATACTTGTTTTAGCTTGTGGAAGCATGAAATGGTCATCATTGCTGAGGATCCTCCCTAATTTTTTGAATAGTGTAATAAAAGTCATAATAGTAAGTTCTTGTAAATACTAATCATAAGTGTCCATAGAAATAATAAAAAGTTTGCCTTCAACCTTTGGTTAATTTCTTAAAATGCTTATAGGGAGAGTTTAACAAGGTTTTTTCTTTATAATTGTTATGAGATTTTGTATTTGGTCGTAAGGTTTGAGGAATTTTTGGGATGGACTTTAAAGGTTGGTTCTTTCTTTCTCTTATTGTTGAGATCTCAAGGTTCTTTATCTATTTCTCATCTATCTTTTCATCTTAAGAAAGCCTTAGAATTGTATAAGTCCTATAGCATCCAAGAGGGGGGGTGAATTGGGTATTAAAACTTTTTAACCTTTTTCACAAACTCAAAACTAGCAACCTAATTCAATTGGAAAACTAAATGCAATCACTAAACCACAATTCAACCTAATATGGAA
>JAOXYD010111892.1:0-11444 GCA_028565735.1 Pinacopodium congolense
TGCCCCCCCCCCCCCCCCAAAAAAAACCTACACGCTTTTGGTTCCTAACCTTCTCAAAACAATATGTGAACAGTTTCCTTTAAGCCACTTTCTTCACTTTTTGTCAAGGTCTCTCTTTCTCTTTTGAGTATCAATTTCCCATATATATGTATTTTCAAATTCACTGAGTTATACACACAACATTTATTCTCGGGTTTTAGGGATTATTTCAATAAATTGTAATTTTGATAAAGGTGAAAATATATACATATAACTTGATTTGGTTCTCTTAATATTTTTGGTTGAAATAAATTAAAAATTTTCATGAGAAATTTTCTTTTTACCTTTTCACATGTATTTTGGATAAATTATTTATTAAATTAATAATTTGTAATTAAATAACAACTTTGATATTTGAAAGTTTATAAACTTAAGAATTGTTAATACGGATCTTAAAATATTTATAAATTTCATAATAAAGATTTTAGTGTTTGAAACTACTAAATTTTTTTACTAAAGATGATATGTTATTATTGTATATATAAACTATTGTTTAGGTGGATTTTATGCACTTAATTCTCAACAAAGCAACTATTATAAACATTAAAATACTTTTTAGCACTTGAACAATTTTTTTATAAAGTTTTGAATAAATAAACGAATAATTTACTCGAACAAATTTGTCTAAAATACATTTTAGTGACTAACTCCTACCAAATTTGTCCCAATGAATTGGGCTATTAACTTCTACAAATGGCCTAAAAAATGTTTCTAATTTGTGGCTTAGAGAGATATACTTGGGCAATAGGAAAATCAATTTAGTTATTCACAGGCTTTGGATCTCCTCGCCCATATTATATTATACATACATGGCATTTTTTATATAAAACCATAAATTTGTGTTAATAAAAGTTCAAGTTTTAAAGAGTATACAGTTCCCTGTGATTAACTTATTTTTATTTTTATGTATTTAAGATGTAATATTTTAAAAAATTATCTCCTTAACAATTATGTCCTTAATTGTAAACCCTATGGCACCCAAGAGGGAGGTAAATTGAGTGTTTAAATTTTTTTTACAAATTAAAACACTTTAAACACCTTAGTCTAATTTTCAATTAAATGAATTCTCTAACTAAAATTCAATCTAAATAATATGCCAAATTTTATACCATAACAAAGCAAACACAAGCGCACAAATATAAAGAGATAAGGAAAACAATAAGCACTGAGGTTTATAGAGATTCACCTACCTAAAAGATAGACTACGTCATCTTTCTTAGTACTTGTTAAAAATTCACTAAAGAACTAATCTTACCTTAATTGGATGAAGAGTAACCCTTGTAACAATCTTGTTTTTAAGGCTAAGAGGAACCTTTACAATAATCTTAATTCTAAGGTCAAGAAGAACCTTTACAATAATATTGATTCTAAGGCTAAAAGGAACATTTACAATCTTACTTTAAGGTGAAAAGTAACCAAACAATCTTGTTCAACAATGGGTTAAGAGGAATCTAACAATCTTGTTTCCTAAGGGTCAAGAGAAACCTAACAACCTTGATTATAAGATAAGGAGGAACTTTTACAATCTTACTTTAAGGTGAAGAGTAACCCAACAATACAACTAAAATATTAAATTTTTGTTCCATAAGACCAATCTTAAACTTAGGCTACCAAAGCCTCAACTCAAGCTTATATATCCTATAAAAAACTTGATCAAAATCAAAGTAAGATAAGGGGCTTAAATATAATCAATGTAACGCTTAAGACTTATGATATGCCAATACACATACAAAGCATAAAACAACACAATTCACAATTAATAAATAAATCAATTCAAATCTTCTTTCTCCTAGGTGAAGAGCAATCTATTCAATCTATTTTAAAGGTAAAGAGTAGCCTATAATCCAATTAATAATTAATACAAATCAATTCCCCTAATTAAGTCACAAATACACACCTTATATGATGTTTCTCTAATGCTAATGCAATAAAACCATATCTGAATTTTCTGGAACAAAAAAAAAAAATTATAGCAAGCTACCTAACACCTCAACAGATTATAAACAATCAAAATGATTAAACAAAAACAATATTATTGCATACAAAAATTAGATTAAACATAAGATCACAAAATCTATCAAAACATGCAATCTATTTGTTATAGCCTTTATATACACGAATTTAGCCACTCAATTGATGTAAAATAAATGTAATGAACCTACTGGAATATCAATTTATCAGTTCACAATAAATTGTAACAATAAAAACAATCTTAATGCATCAAACAGGTTAATTAAATCAAGAGCTAAATAAGAACTATTAAACCTAAAGAGTTTTGAGGTAACATGTAAAATGAGGCTCAAACACACAATATAATGGCTTAAAAATCAGAAAAAAACTAAAAATATATTAAGACCTTAAAAAACTAATAACAATAAATTTCTAACTCCAAAAATAGATTTAGGAGTCAAATCAAATTAAGTAAAGGAGTTGTATAGAAAACTTGACAGATTTGAGAAACCTATGTTCTTTGATCCCAAATAAATCTTGTGAGTACTTAAAAACCAAAGTAAAAGATCCAATACACTCTTGAGACCTTAAAAAATGTGTATGATGATTTGAGGCAAAAAAAAAATATTTACATTGCCAAAATTGAAGAACATAATAGCTGAACCAAAATAGAAATAGTTTTGATGAGTTTGAAATATTTAGCTTTAAAACAATGAAATAAGCTTTATAAAATTCAATACTTTGCTCAATCAAACTCCTAGACACTAAAACAAACTAAGAATAATAATTTTGCATGCCCAAAAATAGATTAAAGTGATAAAAGATGAGATTCAACTAAGGGCAATAAAAACTTTGACAGTTTTGGTAAGCAGAACTTTGAAGGCTTAAAATACACGAATTAATCACTTAAAAATTCAAAAAAAAGCTCAATGAACTTTTTCTATATCTAAAAAACCTGAAAACAATAAGTTTATTGTACTAAAAACAAAACTAAAGCATGAAAATTGAGGTTGAATGAAAATAGTGCCAAAAATAAAGAAGGCTTTAAATGTTTAGATGATTGACCTTGTAAATTGTTTTTTAGAGGTTCTAGACTTGATAAAATAGTTTAGGAATGATACTTATAGTGTTAGGAAGGAGTTGGAGACATTAGAAACAAGCCGTTTCAGATCAAAACACCGTTGAAAACTCGTAAAAGCAACTAGCCATAATACTGTTAGGGACCAAAACGGCGGCCTCTGAGAGGTATACAGTGCCCTGTAGCCTGCCGTATAGATCTATGGAAATAAACTCAATATAGGGGTCTTAAGAGTTAAGAGTCTGTCATATAGCATCTGAACCCGCCGTATATATTCTAGAAACACATGAAAAATGCTCCAAATCAAATCCAAACCTTTTCAAATAAATTTCTAACATTAATTAATACTTCAAACAATTTTTGAAACATAATTCAAGGCTTTTTTAACTCATAAAAACATTCAATTCATTTAAAACATAAGAATTGCCTTGATTGTGAAACTTTTTATTCTTAAAAAACTTTAAACCTTTTCATAAACTTCATAAATTATCCATAAACTAAAATTCACATCATATCTACAACAAAAACCAATTCAAACATAGTTAAACAACTTCAAGTAATAATTCAGTTAACTTAAATGCATAAAAAAGTATATACTAAAACAATTAAACACATTACTACTTGGTTATGTAACATTTAACTTATATGTTATTCTAATTCAATTCCTAATATGTCAAAGCCGTAATCAAATTTAATTGATCAATAAAACCATAATTCAACTCTTATATACCCATATGTAAATGTATCATGCAAATGTGAGAACCTTTTTAAAGCATTAATTAAGAATTAAGTTTATGACACTTACAACTTAAGACCTTTTCCTAAACCATCTAAACTTGATCTTCATTCTTTACCATCAATCATTATCCTTTGATCCTTAGTCATCCAATGTTTGAGCTCTTCTATCTTTGGTCTACAAATATATTCTTGCACTTTAAACATTAACTTATCTTAGAAAAGCATTTAAAACTGAAACATTAATAATAATAATGTTTTATCATCATCATAATATATGATCGGAACCATCTTAGTTCAACATTAATTTTTGACAAAGTTTTAATAAATTTTAGTTCCAAAAAAATAATAAAAATTACAAAAATAATATTAAAACAACTTTATTATTTATAAAGATTCCTTTTAAAATATTGAACCATATGAATCAAAACTAAAGAAGAAATGTGTATCTTTTATCTTTTTAAAATTTAAAAGACACAATCTCTTTGTTTAAATCTTTTTTATTTTAAAATTATTCTTCTTATTTTAAGTTACTGAAAATTATATTATAAAATTTTAAGGAAGACCTTTCATTAATTACTTCTAATGCAAATTATTAAAAATATTTTTCACACATAATGATTTTTATATAAATGCTTCCAAATGAATTATACAAGTGTTTAAGACAATGTTTTGAAAATCAATACCATATCGGTACTAGTTTTTATCTCGAAATGATATTATATGAATATCGATACACATACCGATCAACTTTTTAAAATTATAAAATAGTCCTTAGATTTTATAAAATCTACAAAATAGTCTTTGTATATATTATCCATACCCCTTAAACATAATTTCAACGTGTTTCAAATATTCAATTAATGCAATAAATATAATACAATTTCATATAATATTTATACCTATTAATATCAATTTTCACATATTTCTCAAATAAATTACAACTTAAATTAATATAAACAAAATAACAATCATCAAACCATCATAACTTAATATTAATACATCAAAATTCGCATAAATTAATAACAATATATAACAAATAATTATTTCTTCATTCATATTTATACTAATGTTTATCTATTTCTCAAATAAATATCAACTTGAATAAATATAATAAAAATAACAGAAACACATATACATATTATTGAATATCAATAAATCAATGCACCATCAAGTAATAAACTCCAATCATGAAACCACTATCATCCAATCTTATCCGAGTAAATGACATATCATTATCCTCTTATCAAGCATCAACATCTCCCTTTAAGTCATTCTTATATAGAATACTTAGCTCCTCAGATACCTAATAAGCCAAAGTATCAATATAATCCAAAGAAATAGGATCATCATCACTAATTGTTCTACTCAAAGTCCTAATAAACTAATAAAATTAAATGACTAACGAAATCTTAGAAATAATATTTAATATAATAACAACAATAATAAAAAGAATATACCTCTCTCAAAACTTTAAGTTGTATCTAACATAGACCAACTTACTCAACCTCTTATACTCGAATATATTCCTCTTCTTGGAGTAGATTAATTCGAATATACTCCAATTTCTTTCTCATCTATTTGCATTCATCCACTGATTCAAAATATGAATTGTAAATCTTTGCAATTCTGGAACATCGCTGCCAAAATGGTCCTACCAAGCAATTGATAGATGAAAAAAAGATCTTATAAATAAAATGAAGTAATAATTAATTTTAAACAAGTAAAAAAAGTAAAAATATATATACTTGGATTGGTCTACTCTCTTTTTCATATTGCTAAAGGCATCTCGAACTCACCAGTAGCATCTTTATACCCCACTATCTGTGAGGTGAGGAGGTATTGCATCATCTCATAGCTAAAAATAGTGGTGATGATCCTTAGCACCCCCTTCCTATCTATCATTCGTACTAGATAGAAAAATCAGTTGTACACTCTTTTATTTGCTGCCGAGGCATTCCTTAATGCAAGTGTCAACTCTTCTCATAATTATACGAGAAGTAGACACTTGCGTTAAGGAATTCCCTCGCAACGAATGAAAGAGTGTACAACTAATTTTTCCATCTAGTACGAATGATAGATAGGAAATGGTCGTATAGTGCAGGTATATTCTTCAAATTGGCCTTTATAATTTCCTTTGCCCTCTCCATAGCATCATAAAAATTTCTCATCGTCAGTTTTCATCACTGTCTGCCAAAAGAAGGACTCTAATTAAAGGCTTATAAGTTCTAATCACAAACTGACAATTGGATCATAACTCTATGTTCTCAATAATAATGGAAGCAACTTCCAACTTGGTATTGGACCTGACATATTGAGAACCTACCCATCTATCACTAGTAAATATCTGTTGCAATTCTTTCTTCATCACCACAAAACTCTATAGTTTTAGAAAGTTGGTGGCAAATCAGGTAACCACAGGATCATATAAGTTCCTTCCACTAGTGAACTTCCTCCTTGTCAAAATTAACACCCATGTACTATTATAAATAAATCTCATTATCTTCTTTGTCTTCAGCATAGTCTCTGTTATTATAGGAAAATATTTACTATCTTCAAATTCTTCCAACATCAAATAAATGTAATGAGCAACATATGGAGTCTAATAGAAAGAGTTATACACACTTTGTAACCTCTTACTAATTGATTTGTAAGTTGCATCATTATTAGTAATGAACTGAATAATCTTCTCATGTCCATTATTAACTTCATCAAAACGATGAAACAGATAATTAGCATTCCTAATCATGGTAGATGCATTAATTGATTTAAAAAACATAGTCCCTTTGGCAGAATAAATCAAAAAATTGATTCAAGTCTCCTGATTCTGACTAATCCAACCATCACACATAATAAAACACCCATAATGAGCCCAAATTATTCTTTATTCTTCCAAATAATGTCTCATCTCAGTAACAAATTTGTCAAGAAATTTACCTATATAGTTATACATCGAAGGAGCCTTATATCCTGAATCATAAGAGTAAACGACATCCATTATAAGTTGATAATAACGTGATTAAGCAACATTGAATCACAGGCCTACATTATACCACCATCTACCCATAGTCATATCTACTTTATCACTTACTTCCTTTATTTGTATGGTAACACGAATGGAAGGTTGAACTTTTGAAGTTATTCTTAGAGCAAAAAAATTAACAAATGACCTCCTTCTTTTCTATCTAACATCACTGCTGGCTAAACCATTCCTTCTTACTAGGTAGAAGGGATAAAAGATCCTTTAACATCAGATCCACCAACATCATCTCTACCATGATCAACTCCACCACCTCTGAGAAATAAACTTATACTACTAATGCTAAAACTCACTATGCTTCTTCTACTTTTCTCTGTTTAATACTCCTCTATCAAAGTCTTCATGTCACACTTGACATCATAAGAAACTTTTTTACAAGGCTCCAGTCGCCCTTTTTTCCAGTTAAATGCCTCTTCAATATTGAAATTCCTCCACCTTTTAAAATCTTGCCACAATAATTGCATATAATCTACCTCCTCGAACCAGAACTAGAAATTAGTGTATTGTGAGTCCAAGATAAATTGTCGAGTCTCTCCCATAAGGGATTGAAGTATCACTAACAGTGCTTAATATCGAATTACCCTCCATTTATCTGTCAAAATAATACAACTGGTTAAGATATTAAGTAAAATAAATTAATTGCACCTAAAATTAAAAATAACCTAATTTTACAATTTCATATAAAATAGAGAAAATTTAATATTCTATCAAATCAAATAATATTGATGATTCAGTTACCTCATTCGTACATCTAACTATATGAATATACATTCAATTTCATAAAACTTAATACAATTTTATCTCAAAATTGAAAATTTCCTAATTTTTATATTCTTAAAATTAACAAAATTTCAAATTCTACTAAATCAAATGATTGATTATTCAGTTACCTCATTTATATATCTAATTATATGAATATACATTCAATTTCATAAAACTTAATATAATTTTATCTAAAATTGAAAATTCCTCAATTTCTATATTCCTAAAATTGGAAAAATTCAAAATTTACCAAATCGAATGAAATTGATGATTCTGTTACCTCATTCATATATTTAATTACATGAGCATATATTCAATTTCATAAAATTTAATATAATTTTACTTAAAATGAAAAATTCTCAATTTAAAAGTCCTAATTCTATCTAATTTCGAAATTGATTAAATCTATCTATATTCATACCAAATTCAATTTCTACAGTACTTAAAATTGATAAATTAAACACTAATTAACAACAAATTTAATGAAATTAAAAAAATTCAAATAATAGGATTAAGAAATTTATCAATTTATACTAAAATTCTTAAAATTAGTTTATGGAAATGGATTTAGATGTTAAAATGATACCATAGCTCCTACCACCTGCAATAATCTAACTTGAAACTTGAAAATTGTCGAAAATTGATTTTGATACCAAATTTATAGAATTTGATTTTTTTGTGATTTTTTGGTGTTTTGGGAGATATTTTTAAGTTTTTAGAATTAGATGTAAGTAGTGAGTAAAAAATTAAACTCAAATTTATGAGTTTTTGAGAAAATTTTGGATCTACGACAAAACTTTACAGAGAATCGAGAGAAAAAAAGGAAAGAAAAAGAAGAAGAAGAAGAAATACAGAGAGAATATTGGTTTGACTCCTTTAGAAGAGAAGCCACGCTCATGGTTCGTGGCTTTCCTTATATATTAATAATATATATATTAATAAAGATCAATCGTGGCCTTTTATTATTAATATATATATATAATAAATCATAATAAACATAGGAATATTAGTATATGTAAATATGTATATATATATACACATTAATAATATATATTAATAAAAACCACAGCCATGGCCTATAATATACATATTACTCATAAAAGGCCACAAGTGTGGCCTCTTGATGCGTGACCTCTTAAGACCACGCTCGTAGCCTTCATTAAGAGGAGAGAAAGAATAGGGGTACGAATTTTATAAAGTTGTGTACGGTTCCAATTTTAGGCCAATATTTTGAAATCGATATAAATCGACCATTATAGATTGATAAAACTAGCACAGACTGATATTCAAATCTGGTATGATATTTTTTTTGTACCGTTTTTTACCGGTACAGTATAAACTGACGGTTATTAAAAATATTGATTTAAAATTAAAAAAACTTAGTAAATTTATTTTATAATATAAATATAAATATATTAATATTTAAAATAAGCAAATCATATCAGAGTTTAACTTTTAAACTAAAGAATTCATAAACACCTCTTATTTTTTATTCTTCCTTCCCTTAAATGTTCTTATAAGGCAGATTAAGAGATTAAATGGTGGCTAATTACAAGCATGTTGAGTGGGCTGTAAACATGTTTGACGAATTAAAGAATGAATTGGGATGGCGTTTAAGTCTTAGCAGGATGACTAAAATTCCAAATATATTTAGTCGTATTCAGGCTGAAACATACTTAAAGCTGAATGCGTCAAACAAATTCAACTTGAAACTTGGTGTTACTTATGCAATTGATGGTAATGCCATATTATTTGGCCTTACTCTTCAGTTTCACTGGTCCTTCTAAAGGTTGTGACAAAAAAATTCTTTTGCGAAGTGTTCATCTATATGGTTTATGTGATTCATTGATTGATCACCACTAAAATTCTTTTGGCTCTGACTGGGCAAATGAAGGCAAGGTTACTAATAAGCAACATAAATAGTTATCCATTTACTCTTAATCCAGTTCCCAACACCATTGTTGAGATTTTGTTCTTATTGCACTTCTAATAATAATATAATGATTAATACACTCTCTTTTACACGGTAAAGGATAACCTTTCACTCACTTATTTTTCTTAAGCTTAATAATAACATCTCAGTTTCACTCAACAATAATATGCTAAAAAATTTCTTAACTCAATTTCACTTTGGTGAATAAAAAGAGGTTTTTTAATAGGATGATGCACGTAAGAAAAATATGCAAAAAACCTTCACAAAAGATCAAAACTCAAGTGTCAACAGTTAATACTCAAAGACAAATTCACACGAACACTTGATAGAATGATAAGCAAAAAACTTTCAAACAATAAACCTCGATAAGCTCTTTTTAAGACTTAAAGTAAAATGATATCTGCTCACTTTTACTGTATCTTCGAATCTGTATTAATATAACACAGACCCAGTCTATTTATACTAAACATTTCTTATGTATCCGTTGTATAATGGTAATATTATTGTTTGTCCATCGGGCAAAACTCAACAATCTAGTATTTATTGTTTTTATCCATTGTATAATGTTACAAGACATTTATGTATTCCGTAATATTTGCTATATTCGGTTGATCGATCCAGTCATTCGATCAACCGACAAGCCTTCGTCTATCATTTGGTCGACCGACCTAAAAACCACACAAATAGTCGAATGATCATAAACCACAACATAAAATATTTCACTTTAAATGTCTCTATTGAACCATTTCTGAAAAACTAAATATATATATCCAATACTGAGTATATTCCTTTAAGAACAATTATTTATCTTAATTACTTACTATCTTATGTTTTCCTAATTAATTGAAACAAGCATTAAGAGGGTTATTCACATTTAATCACAATGAGACACATAAAACCTCTTGATCATGCACTTATATGTATATTCTAAAATATGTATGCATGAATGGTTAAATATAAGCCTCTTAAGAACACCAAAATAAAACTAAGTAAAATTTACATTAAACAGATATAAAGTTATTCTCAACTTCTTATTCAAACTTAAGTCTTCATACAATTCTTCGTTTTCTTCTTTAGGGCTCCTTAATTGGTCAACTTGAACTTTGTTAAGCATATCTTTCAAACATACTTAAAAATACACACATTAGTTGTAAATGTTGTTTTGTCATTACCAAAATAAGGTGGAACCATCCCTGGTTAAATATAAGGATATTATTACATAATATTATGTTATATTATATTATATGTAATAATTACATAATAATTATAATATAAATTAAAATAATAAATAATAATATATTTATTATTTATTATTATAATATAAGTATTTAATTTTATAAAAATATTATTAAAATGTATATAAAAAATTATGTGTAAATGAATTTTTAATTTTTAATTTTTTTCAAATATGATTATGATTAATTTAATTAAATTACATATTTTAAATAGTAATTATTTAAATGAGAAAATTCATTTGTAAATATTACCTATTCAACATTAGATAAGAAGAGTTGAACTGCCTAATTTATGAAAAGAAAAGGTTCAAATAATTTTTTCGATATGAGTGTTCTGTACCTAAAACAGTTTCCCATAATTCCAAACAGGATAAAAATCAGTTGGCTTTCACTTCTCCTTTAGGTCAAAGGGATCAAACACTTAGAGTCTGTTCGAAACAAACGAGTTCAATAAAGAATTCATTTGCAATTTTAAATTTTTTTGTTTGGAACACACAAAAAATATTCATTTCAATTATGACATTTGAATTTTATGGAATTTGACATAACTAATCCAATTTTCATAAAAATAGTTGGGATTTACAAATAAATTTCACAAACTTTAGAGGCACACCGTTGTCACTACATTACTAAATTTTATTGTTGTGCTTTTAAAATTAATTATAATATTAT
>JAOXYD010111932.1:0-11443 GCA_028565735.1 Pinacopodium congolense
GTGCTTAATGTTTAATTTCAGTTAAGTTGTTATGCTTAATGTGTTTATGGATGGTTAATTGTGTAATTTATGATTAACGCATGATTAGTGAATTAATCTTTGTTTATTAAATGCTTAATACTTTTCCTGATTTGATTACTTAGGATATTGCCTTAAGATAATCTAAGATCTGACAGTCTCTACCTAGGTTATTAAAACAATCAGTAAACAACGTGGTTTAAATCAATGAACTAACCAAAGATTGGTTGATTATGAGGGTACAAGTTTTAGATTATGATAATTTAGGACTAGACTTCCTAAGCTTTAAGCATATTAACTAAGTGAGGCATAACCAAACCCCAGGATAGGACCAATATAGATAAGTCAGTGTCTTAACCATAACGCTGCCTTGAATTAGAGAAGACCCTAGATTAAGTATCATTGATCCATTAATTAAATCATCAACTACCAAAGCTTAATTGAATAATTTAGGAAAAGAAATATGTAGTTCTTTTACAATTGATTGAAAATTTTCTAAGCTTTTTACATTGGCTTTTAGTTATTTATTTAAATCATAAAGTTGAGTATTCTCTAAATAATTGTAATCCGATTGACCTAGTACTTACATCTTATAAACTTCCTTGTGGGATCGATACTCAGAGTCTTAAATATACTCTACTTTATTACTTGATGCGACCGGTATGCCGATTGTTGGTCTTGAATTAAATTGTTAAATTGTGCATGAAAGATAGATTAATTTAAGCTAATTTTGTATATGCCAATCACAATCTTTAATTAATTAGTGTTTGTGTTCGTTTAAGTGATAAATTGTAATTTTACTTTTGTTTTGTTTAATTTTATAGCCTTATTTTAATTTAATTAAGTATAATTTATATTTATTTAATTTATATTTTGTTTAATTTAATTATATGTGGTTAGTTTCTTTAAGGATTTGAGGGTATTTTAGGGATTAAGGATAATTATTTATGAGAATAGGATTGAACTTGTATTAGAATTGGTGTTTTAGGCTAGGTTGGTTTGAAACTTTAGTTAAATGATATGAATTAGGTATTATCTTTAGGCTTGATCATCCTTTAAGTAATTTCCTAATTTAAATGCTAGGATTGAGCATGTCATATGGAATTATCCTTAGCGATTTCAAAAAGTAGTAATAGGTTAGTTGAATTTTTTCGGATACTTATTCAACTAATCTATGGCTCCATACCTTTAGGTTACACTTTCTGAGATTGTGTGTTCGTAACCTAAGTTATTCGTTCCTTAGAACTTAATGCGTCTTCACTATTAAATTTAGAGAGCTTATTCTAGGTTATAGTGAAGATATGGGCATTTCCAAAGCTTGTTAAACTTACTTAAGTTAGAGGGAGGGTTTGAGAGGTTATTCAAATCTATAGGCTAGCACTTTAACTAGAGCACCTTTTATCTGAATTTAAGGATCTATATTTATTCTAGAATCCCGATGATACCTTCGACCAATTTCTTTGTTATTTTTGTAAGTTTATTATGATTTACTTTGTGTTTGTCTTTTTTGTTGTTTTTATTCTGCCTTAGTTATGCTAGTTCTCTTTGCGTCCAAGGGTTTTTGTTTTTTGTTTTTTATTTACAACATTAGAAACAGCAATACCCCCTAGCTTCCTATGGATTCGATCTTAACTCATCTGAACTACATAGGTTGGTTTAGTTAGGCATTATTATTTGATAGTTCGTGACAAACTCATCAAGATCTTTTGATTTATTTTTGGGTGTATGCCCTTAAAACTATTTCTTACCTTTTGAATAAAGTTCTATCAAAATTTGTTAAAAAGACTCCATATGGGATATGGACTAGTGATATACCAAAGTTGTCACGCCTAAAGATTTGGGAATATAATACTTATACGAAGTGTACAATATTTGATAAACATCAAACTAAATCACTTAAGTGTTTTTTTAGACTATTCTCTTAAACAATAAGTATTTATCTCAAGACATGCAACATTCTTAGAAAGATAATTCATTCTTAAGGAAAGTAATAGGAGAGAGGTAGAATTTAAAGAAGTTTAAAAACTATAAAATCATATCTAAGTAGAATAAGAACCTTAAGTTGATACATTCAGGTGAACAACTAATGGGTGAAGAGATACATAATTTGTAATGACCTAGTAGGATATGTCATTTTCCTATTATATTAGATCCACATATTGAAAATGTAAGAGATGATGTATTTCTTGTAGATAACGAACTTACGAATTTTAAAGAATCAATGTCATATTTCCCTATTTTAATATGTAAATCCAATCTAATAAGGGAATGATGTATCTTACTAGAGCTTTGTAGACTATGCATCTTTTAAACAATTAGTTTTACATATAAATATGTTAACTTGAGGACATTGATTTTTTTAAATGGCAAGAAGCTATGAAATTCAAAAATAAAAAAACCATGTACGCGAATCAAGTATAAATGTTAGTATATGCATTTGAAGATATCATACCTATTAGGTTTAATGAAATTTTTAAGAGGAAAAATGATATGGATGGTAATGTATACAAGTATAAAACAAAGTTAATGGTAAAAGGTTACAAATGAAAATAAAAAGTTAATTTTGAAAAAACCTTTTTACTAACTTTATGAGAATTGTAATTGTTATAACTACATACCATGGCTATGAAATTTGGCAATTGGATGTGAAAATATATTTTTTTAATGTGAATTTGCTTAAAGATGTGTATATGATGCAACTTAAAGGTTTTGAATCTAAAGAGCTTCCTACTTGAGTATAACATGGAATCAAGAAAGCATCACAAAGTAGAAATATCCGTTTTAATAAGATAATCAAATAGCTTGATTTTCTAAAAAAAATGTGGATAAACTTTGAAATTATAAAAAATTAGTAGGAGTTTGGTTCTTAGTGCAATATATAAATGAAATATTACTCATTAGAATACCTATGCTCTAATACTTTAAGGTTTGATTGTCCAAGAACTTCTACATGAAGGATATGAAAGAAGCAACTTATATTATAGTAATAAAGATTTATAAAGATAGATCAAATAGGTTGCTTAGTTTGTCCCAATCCATATAAATAGACAGAGTGTTAAAAAGGTTTAGCATGGAGAATTCCAAAGGATGAATTCTTACCTATGTTGGATGGTATTTTTCTCCTTAAAAGTATCTGTCTTAAGAAACATAAAGAGAGATAAAATGGATAATATTCCATATAATTCGACTGTTGGATTAATTATGTATATGAAGCTATATGCGAGACTATATATTTCTTATACTTTGATTATAACTAGTACATATCAAGTTAATCCTAGTGAATTAGATGACTATAACAACTTTTTAAAGTACCCAAGAAGAATTAAAAATGTTTTTTTGGTTTATGGAGGAGTTTACTTAAGCTTTAGGGTTATCTAGATATCATTCTCTGATCTCATCCAGATGATAGTCAATTAAAGTCAGGGTAAACATTTATATTTAATGGTGTTATAGTTAGTTAGAAGGATTTTAGAAGATTAACCACTAGGGATTTTACGATTAAGGCTGCATACATTACAATTTCTAAGATTGTAAAGGAAGAAATTTTTTTAATATGTTCATCATTAAACTTAGAATGGTCCCTAGTATTGTTGGTTCGATAGTATTTTAATGTAAAACTAATGGTGCTATTATACAGACAAAGGAATCAAGGTCTTATCAATAATATAAGCATATGATTAAAAAAAATTTCTTGATCAGGGAGATAGTGGACTAGAAGGATGTCATATTAAAGTGAGTGCTTATTTAAGAGAATCTGCTAGATCCGCTCACTAAATCATTGTCTTAAAAGAGATATGATCAGTATGTGGATCGATATGGTATTTATATATAGGTGATTGAATTTAGTGCAAGTGGCAAATTATTCGTTTAAGTCTTTGTAGCTAATCGATTGATTGTAAATATCTTTATGATTATTATAAATTTATTTAATAAAGACATTCTTTGTCTTTATATATTTTATAATTATCTTTAACAATTAATACTAAAGATAAAATTGGTAGAATAATACTAATGACCTTGTGGCTTATTAGGAGAGGATGTCTAAGATATCCTCCTCTACCAAAGTTCAAATCTCAATAGAGGCAAAATTTTATTTTTTCAAAAAAATTTCTTAGAATAATTATTGAGCAATTTAAAATTATAATAAGATCATAATCATGAGATTCAAATTACATTTTTGTACATTATTCCTAAATTGTTCATAATCTTAATTTCATCATATAAGATATTGATAGGAAGGTAAGACATTATATATATATTTTCTTATGAAGAAAGTAATTGGTCTCATGAATTAAAGTTTAGATATACTTAAACAAATGTATGGGTTCTTATTAGAGAATATGTTTACTAAATTAACTTGATTATAAGGATTCTAAATGAAACATTATGATTGTGATGTAATTACTATTATTTTTATTTTCAACTACTCTTTTTGTGTGTAAATTAGACTTAACTTAGTGAAATCATTTTTCCTTTGCAAGAAGAGAGGTTTGAGAAGTTTTAACGCAAAAGTTGATCTTAAAAGTAAAAAGTTTAATAATGAAATTCTTACTTGAAGAAGAAAAAATGCACTTGGAAGGTAAAAGCATTGCTACTAATTAAGTATGGGCATGTATAGTGGTTAAAATAATTAAGTTGACAAATTCCAATAAAAAAGTCAAATCCTATTGGGATTCTTTTATAAAACAAATTACATGCTTTATTTTTTAAAAATAAAAATAGGAATTGCTAATTAATTTTTTAGGATCATTTTACTATCAGGAGTGACACAAAATATGTTTAAAATAGGGTTTTAGTTTTAGGAGAACATGATTATTGCTTGGATAGAGCAATCTTATTTTCTTTTTTCTTATTTTTAGTAGTCACTCTACTGTGGCTTTTAATGGTTGAATTTTTTTATTCTTGATTGAAGAAAACTAAAGCCTTGGAACTCTATATATTATGAGATATTTTGATTTTATTGTAATTTTTTTTATTTATTAAATTATTCTTTTATTTCTTTGCTTTATGACTATTTCAATTAATAACTAGAGTGTATAACTAGTTTATTATTTATGTTGGTAAAATACTAAATTAGAAATTGAATCCATACTTTTTCAATATCTCTAACCTATATAGTGACTAGGATTTAATAATTTGCAATGTCAGGAATTTATTTCCTTAAAATAATGTTTAATAAGATTAATTACAATCATAGATGTTTATGTTGTTTAGCGTCATTAATCTATCTAATATTTAATGTTCTTATTTGATAAATTTTAGATAGTATTTAAAATTGTTAAATAAAAAAGGTTAATTAGATTACATGTTTTTGATTAACTAATCATAAGAATAGATAGGCATTAAATTCTATAATGGATATTTGAATTATAAATTGATAATCTTTTATACAAATGATCAATCGCCATTTCAGTGGTAGATGTGACCATAAACCAAGGTTCATTTAATTAATTGATTTTTTATTTTAGTTATTAAATTTTATATTCTAATTCAATTAATAATTCATTGTTCATTCAAATATCCCATAGTTTTTTTTTTCATTATAGGTAACAACTAATTAAATAGGAATTCTTTATGGAAACGATCATTACTTTCATACTACATTTTATTTTTTTATTGAAGTCAGGATTTATATTTTAGGTATTAACAATAACACACCAAAATTTGGAGTGGTTGTCATGGAGTTCTTAATGGTGTATATTTGTATTAGATCTTCAAAACAAAAGGTGTTTTGCAATTTGATCAATAGATAGAAAGAACTGTACGGAAGTTAAGGAATGAAGCTAAAAAAAGACTACAAAAGCATAATTCAGCTTGTGAAATAGGAGAAGAATAAACAATGGTTTAAAATCAAACTTTAAAGGCATTTGTTGCTTTATATATAAACCGACACTTTCATTTTAATACTTTTCATAATTTGGGTGCTAATACTTCTTTTGAGTTAAAATTTGAGCTAATCCATCTTTTGCCTATTTTTTGTGGCTTTAGGAGGTGAAGATCCTCATCAACATTTAAAGGAGTTCCATGTAGTATGAATGGGTATGAAATTGATTGAAATGACAAAAGAATGAATCAAATTGAGAGCCTTCCTGTTTTCCTTGAAGGATAATGCATAACATTGACTTTATTCCATTAGAAGCATCACTATATGGCATGAGGTGAAGAGGCTATTCTTAAAGAAGTTCATTTCCACTTTAAGAGCTACTAGCATCTGGAAAGAACTTTATGATATACAACAATATAGTGAAGAATCCTTGTAAGAGTATTGAGTATGGTTTACAAAGCTTTTTGTAAGTTGTTTGCATCATCATTGATTTGACTCCTCATTCAATAATTTTATAAGGGACTTCTATTAACAAATAAAAAAATGATTAATGTATTAAGTAGGAGAGTGTTAACTAACAAAACTTTTGAAGTAGTTCGAAAGCTAATTGCAAGTATGGCATCTAGCTATTAATAATGGAATCAAATCAAACTAACCATCTAGGAGTGTTAATTAGGTAAATGTTTCTTCCCTGGAAAAAAAATATTAACTATCTTATTTCTATTATGCATCAATTAGCTTTATGAAAGATTGAGACAACAAAGGCTTTAGAAATTTATTTAGTTATAGGACATCCAATTGATAAGCACTCAACTCTTTAAAAGGAGTCCTTTGAGTAAGCTAATATAGTAAGTGGATTGCTACAATAACCATAAAGGAATATATTCATTTTTTGAATATATATAACCCAAGTTGGAGGGATCACCCCAACCTTCATTATTATAATGCACTGGTGAATCGGCCCACACATAAATTTCAATAATACAAGCATCCCTACCCTCCTAAACAACAACTATCTTAGAACTTTAATTCAAAGAAGAAGTAAAAAAATAAATAATGAAACATAATGGTGTCATTGTTCTCCCCAAACACCATCGTTGTGGTAATGCAGAAGGATAGCATATAAATTGCCATAAGAAACAACGTCAATGTTTTAGACCTTTAGTGTTGTTGTGGGCATTGTGCAGCCATAAGTAAGACTGAAATTATAAGCTTAATTAGGTAGAAATTCCCTTAACTCACTAATCAAGGTTTTTTAAACCTTACAGCCATCGGGATATAAAAGGGAATAAGATGAATTATAGGAGTACTTTTAGAGAGTTCACCTTTTGGGTTTTTGCTTTATGAAAGCTATGCAAGTATAAAGGACATGACGAGAAAAAGAGACACCAATTGGTGATGTGCTTTAATGAAGAAAATTAGTTGAGTGACTAAAGGTTATGAGTCTTGATGATGGGAAGTAGTAATTTTCATTAGTTTTCTTATTCCATATCCCTTTAAGTGCTTTTATGTTGTATTTATTTCACCAATATATTTAGATTTCATTATCTAGATAGGAAGCATTGCATTTTATTGTATGGGAATGACCTTTTGCTTTAATTCATGTGATTTGTTTTCTAGTAAATTATCTATGTTTGTTAAATGATAATATTTTATTTTTCAAATAAATATCTATATTTGAATGATAATATTTTACTGTTAGAGATTTTTTTTGTTTAAATTAGGTAAATTATCTTAATACAAGAAAAATCTAAAAGAAGTTCAAATCTAGATAACTTTATCCAATTAAGTATATATTCTTCTCAATACTAAATTAGTTGCTCTGTATAGTTAATTAGTTTAGGAGGTCAGTTTTAATTTTAATTTCAATTGTTAATTATTATAATCAATTATTATAAAATTAATTAATAATCCAATAGTTTAGATTGGTACTTATTAAAATCCTTAGAGGAATGATATTCAACTCACCAATGTACTACAGGAATGATAAGTGTACTTGCTTAGAATTATGCGATATAGAAGTAAGTTATTTTAAAAGTAGAACTCAGTACACATCAAGTTATTAATACCATTATTGCGAATTAGAGAATGGATAACCACATCAATATTTTGAGATGGTTAACTATTGTAGCTTTGGAAAGAGATTAAGATTATAGGGATTACCACCACACTCACAACAATCCTTATAAACCAGAGTTGACGTATCATATTAATTTCCCATAAAATGATGACCCATACTCAATGCCACCCCTTGTTGGATTAATATTAGCAATAAGAAGAGGAGTTTATTTTGGAAGACCTTTTGATTAATGTAATATCAATATTTAAAGATCGATTTGGAAGCACTGATAAAGTTTAAAGAAACTAAGAAGCTTCTTTTTATGACTTATAAGTGTAAATTGGGCAGCTTATGGGGATAGGTGCACAATAACAATAATAAAAGGCTTGTTTAATAATGATATTAAGAGTAGTCTGTGGAGAATGTACACGAAGATATTTCTTAAAGTGTTATGAATTTACTAATTGAATTGAATGGATATGAGGTTAAGGGTGATGGTAATGAGACTAATGTTGGGAAACCGTTAAAAGAGTTTACATATCATATTCCATATCCTCTATAGTTAATGGAAGAGAACATGGATATGTTATTATTTCCTTATTTCTAGTAAGAAAGTGCATATTATAACCCATTCCAATTGTTCCTTGAGTAAAGGAGAGGAAGCGAGGTATGAAGTCCAGTAGTTCTCTAACCAATAGCCCCTTTTAAGGCTAGTACCTCTGTAATGAGCTAATTTGAGCATAAAGATATTGCCTAAAGCTACGAAGATAGGTAAGGAATGAAGATTCTCTAACATTAGTTTCCAGCTAAAAGACATTAAAAAACAACTTATTAGGAGGTAACCCAATCCTTTTATCATTTTTGTTTATTTTTCTTATTTGATTTCTTATTTTTTCCTTAATATTTTAGTTTTACATACTTTCCTCCCTTTATATGTGTTGCAATGAATTTTTTTATAAGGCATAAAAGAATGAGAACATTTGAAGCTTCATAGTCTATTTAAGAATATGGGAATACATAAAGAAAGAAGCATAACAGTGTACAACAATATCATCGTTGTTCCTTAAAAAGAACACCATTGTGATTAAGGGAAGATATAGAGGATAAACAGTTTACTAAAATGATGTTGTTGTTTCCAAATAAGGTGCTATTGAGTATAAGCAAAAGACAAAAGAAAAATGACCTATATATACCTAAATGGTCAAGCAGAACGTGTATTACTTTGTGCAATGTTGAGCCTCCTACAGGATGCCATTTAGGTATATGGAATCAAAAGAATAACGAAACTTAATAATGGCACTGTTATGGTTTAGGGTTAAGAACCATCATGGCCCGTTAAGAAACTAAAACAATGTCGTTTTGCATCGCATATACCTATCTTATTCTTCCTCATATACTATTCTTCTCTCCTTTGCTACTGTTCCCTATGTTTCTCCAGCCATCACTTTCTTTCACCCTCTTCTTTCCTTTTCTCTCCCCCTCATATCACTACCCTCACCATTTCTTGTTACCTTACCCCAATAAATGATTTTCTCTCTTCTATGCCTACCCCAATCATGCCTTTATCGCCTCTTACATCTCAGCTATAATTATTTTGGCACTTTTTTATCAATTTCTATTGTAAATCATAGTGATTATAAATTAAGCATGCTCTATAGACTAGATTGCATCCTTTTTCTCTAGATTATGGTGAAGTTTAAGGTCATCTTCGGTGGCATATTTTGACATTAATGAGGGAATATTCCAACAATTATGGTAAAATATTCAACCACATAACATTCTAGCAACTTTCCTAACTCATTTTACAAAATTTCAACATTTTTCAACATGTTGAGGGGTGAGTTATCATCTTCAATTAAGTGCCCAGCATTTGAAACCTTTAAATTCACTCTGGGCAATAATAAGAACTAGTTCAAGGCCCATCAGACCAAATTTACAGTGGTGGAACACATGATCGCACTTGAGGTGGAGTCTAAATTTAACATCACTAGTGCATTTCAGACTCTCAGGTGGGGTTGGATTCTACATTTCTATGGAGTATATAACCCATCCTTAGTTTGTGAATTTTATGTGAACATCAAAGACAAGATAGAGGATGATACCATATAAACTTGATATTACACGCCGGGTACACTCATCCACCTTACTAACATATATTTATTTGACCTGTTAGGATTACCAAATGATGGTCCAATATTTAAGCATAAGAGGGACACATATTCTTAACTTGATTAAGTCATTTGTAACTCAAATTTTAATAGAGATAAGACATGATGTAGCATAGGTCTCCAAATTGGTTACATTAGAGTTCAAGAGTGCGTTATTGTGGCCCTTCTCAATACCATTATTCAATCTTGAGGCAGTGAGCTTAATGAGGTACAATTATGTGACTTGTATATTTTGAACTACATGTTGTATAGTTTAAAGTCATTATCAAGACTACCTTTAGCTAGATTTATTATTCCTCATATGAGGAATGTTATGAGGAATAATCAAAAGAATAAGGCAAGTTATTTCGGAAGATTGATTACAAGGACCCTTATTGATCATAGTGTTGATTTTAAAAGAGGAGGCCCCTGTACTGCCTTCGACGAGTATCACTTTCTCATCCTTAAAGCCTTAGAAGTATGGTACGTATGAGGACATTGATGTAACCTTAACGAGCATCCTTTATGGAGTGAGGAACATTTAAATGATTTATCTATTCCATGACTTGTCCTTAGGAGCACGAGGATATTTTCAATCCTATATAGACTCCTGAGCTTGATCCTATGAGTTTCCGTAGTTTACCCAATGTTGGTCTATCAGCTCCAGTCCCTTCCTAAGAGTTAACTTCGGCATCAAAAGCATTAGATATACTAGATTTGGGAGTATTTACAGTCATCTAGTCAAGACCCATGCTCTTAGCAATGATCATTGCCATATTTAGGGGAAGTTATCATATTTTATGTTATTTTGTATGTTGGCTTTTGTACTTTCTATATGATGTTTACTTATTTTATATTTTTATCACTCACGAATCAATTATATAACTAAATTAGTAGTGCTTAATGGAAATATCATATTGATGCTTTATTAGATGTCTCTTATATTAAACACTCTTCAAGGAAGTCCTCTTACATCTTTCCCCCTTATTTTGCTTTTTCCTTAGTTTATTTGCTTTTATTTGTTTTGTTAGCTTATTTTATTTTATTTAGTATTTATTTCGAACGTGTATGCATACTCGTGGATGAAATCCTGAGCTAGTAGACACCAATTTAGAGCTTGAACGCACATTAAGGAAAAAGAAGAAGGAAACTCGTTCGACATCATCTAATCCGTTAGACATAGGAACTTCGAGCGACACTGACAATGAACTTGATCCTGTCAAGATGAATCCTGAAGAACAAGTAGTGTTAGGACCACACTTAGAAAATAGAGAACCAACCATGATGGACTTAGCTTTAGGGAACCGAGGTAGACCTGTGGCTAGCATTGTTCGGCCTAGGGTCAATGCAAACAACTTTGAAATCCCTCATAGCATAATTTCTATGGTTAGGTCA
>JAOXYD010111943.1:0-11441 GCA_028565735.1 Pinacopodium congolense
CCCCCCCCCCCCCCCGCCCTCTCTTAAGTGCCTTTATGACTAATAATTTCTTCTTTATCTTGGTTCAACAATGTGACTTGCTAATTTTGTTCTTTTATTCTTAAAGGTGCCCTTGAAGTTTTGGACCTATAAACCAAAATGTAACAAATCTTTGGTACCCATATTAACTTAGGTTTAGAGATTAATAACCTTTCTTTAGCAACTTTATAAAACATTCCTAATACTTAATTTATCATTAAAAAAATTCAATATGTCCATAATAGCCATAATGATTGCAAAACAATGGTGTATTACTTCCAAAGTAAATCTATAAACATAGTTAGGTCTTAAGTTATTATAGCTCCTATAGGTATGGTGTTGTGACCTAGGATAGATATCTTACCTCTATTGGTGCGATGCATTTCTAATTCTTATCTCTCTATACGTTATCCTTTATTGAGACCTAAGATGACGATGTGAAATGTTTCTTAAATTTTTTATCATTCGTATAGGGGATATGGTAATCATTTTGTCTTAAATCCTAGACCACATCTATCATTTTAAGGTTTTTGGCCACTAAGCATGCATTTTAAATTTTATTTGTCCTTGATGAATTTAGACAATGAATCCTTAAAGGTTTATATCTCTTTTCTTAATGATGCATTCTTTTCTCTTAATTTTTGCTTATCATTATCCACACACTTTAATTCTATTAGTTTCTTCAAAGATACATTTATCTCTATCAATTTTTTCATATAATCTTTATCTACACTTATAGCATCTAATTCATTTTTTAACTTCTCATTTTCTAGTTTACATGCATCTAGTACTTTCAGTGTTTCCTTATATTTAGTGGACACCTATCCTCTTTTTATTGGTTAAAGATTCTAAGTATTCTACTTATTCATTATATAAAAATCTTCATCATGATTTGAATTTGAGCATGTAGGAACCTCATTATAACCTATACAAAATTTTGAATTGAATCATGACTTACCACTTGGAAAACATATGTGAGTGGCTTCTCCATGTACACTCTCTTCTTCTTCGACTTGATAGGCATCCTCTAACATGTGCCATATTTGACAAGTAGATTCACAACTAGAAACTTTATGAAACTCCCCCCTGCTTAGAATATGTACAATTTTATTGTTAAGGGTGATAAGACTTTCATCTCTTTAATCCCACTTATTCTCATCCTTAGGAACTATTTTCGTTATAATATCTACAACTATTATTTTTTTTAAGGTGAAAGCTATGTTTTCTATGATTTCCCAAAATTCAATTCCTATAGCCCAAAAAAAATTCAGCCTAATTTTCTAATCTCTACAGCCGTTTCAACAAAATAACGGGGTCTTCCTAAACTATCTAAATATGCCATGACCTTAGCCTTACTATTTCATTAGAAATATTCCTACTTGAGTCCTCGCTCTGATACCAATTATTGGTCCTTATTTGACATCTAATAGGGGGTAAATTAGGCGTTTCCAAATTTTTCTAACTTTTTTTAAATCTATTACACCTAATTAAAAATTCCTTCTTAATCTAATTAATCCAGAAGTTTAAAAAAGTAATTCATCAATAATGTTTTAATATTAAACAATTAGTAAATGTGGAAGCTTAATAAATAATCAAATAAATAATGTAATAAGCAATATAAGCATCTTTTAATAATGTAAAGCTTTAAGGTAAAAAAATTAAGGGTAAAAAGGGCTTAAACCAATTTTTATAGTGGTTTGGTGTGTAATCCACATATACGTTCACTTTCCAATACCTTATTAAGTATTTCACTATCTTTTTTGCAAGGCTATAGGATAACCTTTACAATTACTAACTTTTTCAATGGGCACAAGTGTAGCTCTTAACAATTTTTACTCTCAGTATCACCACCTCATAAATTACACTTCTTAAAAGTATCCTACTTGACTAACCCAAATGTTTAATAGGGGCTCACAAACGAATTTGGGAATAAATGCACCAAGGAACGCTTACACCATACATAAAAACTGACCAACAACACTATATAACCCCCAAAACACTTTAATTCACTTGTATATGTGTTTCTACACTCCTGGATGCATTACACACTTCCCAATGCACCTATTTATAATGAAACATTAGTCTAGAAGCCATTTATGATAATTGGGTAATGTTAAAATATAATAAATTCATTTTCCCATTAGGAAATATCTGTTGATGCGCGTATCCCACAAGCATCGATCGACTAGTGCCTTACATAAGTCGACCAGTCCTTAGTCAACCAATGTATTCCATTGGTCAAATAGTTTTTGTTAGAATAGCACATTGTCTGACTAGTCTAACACACTGGATAACCGGTTGATTAATGCAATATCTAGGCTGGGTTTTCACTCAATTTTAACATATAAATACATCCAAAATAATTCCTAACACCTCCAAACATTTTTTAAAACTTTTATTGACACAGTCACAAATTTTAACACTTAATATAACTTAACCTCAGTTTCACACAATATTTAACACATCTACACACATTTACATAATCTAACCTCAAAACTCATCTTAACAATTTATAATAATTAATTTCACACATACTTTAACACTCACATCACACTAGTTCCCCAAAAGCATTTTAGTGTATCAAAAGGATCTTTAAAACCATTTTCATGCAATTCCTCTTAACTATACATCCCATAGGTATAAACATCTTTCAACACATTTAGAGGATCAAGGTTAGATTATAATAAAACTTACTGATAGGGGTTCATTTCATAGAGATTTTCATGACACTTTAATGTTAATTCACCCTTATTTTATTTAATTTTTAGATTATTGTTGGAAAATGTTTATATTACAATTTAACATCAAATTAGTTAGAAAGATTGAAGAAATGATAAAAAATGAAGCTAAAATGGAGTTAAACATAAGCACCCACCATTTAACTCCTTCTAACCTGCATCTAATTCTACATTTAAAGTCAAACGACGATAGTAAAATGGTGTCGATTAACTCCCTTTCAAACGTCGTTTAAGTAGCAATCGAGACTTTTCCAGCTAGAACTTCCTCCTTGCTAGCTGTAACTTGCTCCACTTGCTTCTAACCTATAAGAGACATATAAGAGAAGGTAGAGAACTCATTTTCACACAACTTTAACACATATTAGAGAGCTTAGATCAAATTTAGCATAAGTTTTCTTCTTTCATCCTTCAGGTTAGGTTTTCTTTTCTATTTTATTTTCCAACTTTGTTCTTTGTAATTTCAAGTTGTTTTATGGATTTTGAGGAGTTTTTTTAAAGAAATTAAAGATTTTGTATCACTTTGAAACATCATTTTGTGCAATCTAAACCTTTTATTTCAAACTATTTGTTTATATATATGCAAGAACATAATGCTTATGCTTAAATCTTTCTATTCTATGTTATATATGATGTTTTAATATGAATTTTTACTAAGGATATGTTCTTAAATGGATTGATTAAGTTTATATAACATGTTGGATGATGATCTTCGTTTATTGAATTCTTAATGCTTATCTCAAATTTGCCACTTAAGGTAAGATAAAAGATGATTAAGGATCCGATATTTATATACTTTAATCATTAGAAAAATTAGTAAACAACATTATTTTAATCAATAAATGACCAGATTTTGATTAATCATAGGGGTATTAGTCTTAAAATATGGATTTATAAGATTATAACTTTTTGAACTTTAAGTCTCATACCTCGTATTAATAAATAACCAAACTTCAATTTAGGACGATTATAGATAAGGCATTCTCTTAACTATAGCATTGTATTGAATTAGTGAAGACTTCATATTAGACATTCTGACCCATTTCATAACTCAATTAAGTCATTTAAAGCTCAATCCTTAGCTAATTATCTAATTTGGTGATCTTTAAGCAACTTGAATTCCACTACAAGGTTTGAAAGTTTTTAGGTTAACTTACTTGTCCTTTAGGTTAATTTAACAATTCTAACCCTTAAGTTTAGTAATCTTGAGCTCTCTAGATAATTATAATCTACGTAACCTAGTAGTTACCAACCCTTCCCTGTGGGTTCGACATTATGGAGTTATAAAAATACTCCACTTTATTACTTGTTGACCAATATACTTATCGTTATTATTGGTTTTGAAATTGATTTAAGAAAGTGTTCTTTAATTGTTTAATTTGATAATTGTTTGAGATAATTTAGACTAAACCAACCAATAATACTTACAACACATAAATATCAACAAGTCTATCTTGATCTTCAACTTAAGTCATTTTCCTTTAATCTTCACAAGCTCCATTCCATTCATTCCATTTTATGCTAAGGCTCTAAGAATCCAAGGATCCAAGATGCATCTCCCCTCTAAGACTCGAAAATGCATCTCTATAACACGTTTCGAACATGTCTTGCTTTATAGCACATCACACATGCTAAAACCATTGATAGTATTGTTTTGTTATCATCAAAAAATAATTGAAACAACCATTGGTTCAACAATAACCTATTAAAATACTATCTCAATATTCAATTTAAGCCTTTTACCTATCTTCTTGATAGACTCTATTTTAAGCTCTAAGGATCCAAAATGTATCTTCTAAATGTCTTTTCTTCACACCTATCTTTCCAACACAATAAACATATAAAAAATACATTAGACGAAAGATTTTTTTTATCATCACCAAAACTATATGAAACCTCCCTTGGTTCAATAATATGCAATGAAAAGGAAAACAAACAATATTTAACTTTTGATTAGATGTAATTAATTAGAGTTTTAACTTTTGTAAAAAAAAAGGGAAAATTACTCAAAAACTCATTTAAAATGAATACTCCTAATCCTCTTTTAATATTATTAAGACCAATATTAAACTTTAAGTTACTGAAAAATGTTTATTATTAAACCAAGGGAGATTCTGATCATTGGCTTTATTACTAATGTTTTAGTTTTAATGTGCTAGAAAAGATAGATAAATACAATAAATTTTATTATGCATTATGGAGCCCAAGGAGAATGGAATTCATGAAGAAAATTATGATGGAAAGGAGAAAGTGTTGGATGAAGTTCAAGAATGGAAGTTAAAACAAAAGAAGACCAAGATTGAATAAATTTAAAATTATATTTTTGGTATGTAAACATGCTTAATCTTTATCAACACTTGAAAGTACTCATGTTTGTATGATAATATGCATATTATTTTTCATACAAGGTTTTGGTCAAGTTCTAGAGTTTGGTGGAGCTTGTTTCAAGGCATTGGCACATTATGAATTGGTTTAAAAGGCCATGTTAGTATTAAATTGCATAATTAAGAGGAAATTATGTTATTTGCTTTAATGTCCTCCTTTTAATGTGTCTATGTCTCTTGGAATGTTGCTTAAAATTGTTTGAGCATGTTTAAATATGTTTGAGTCAAGTTTTTCAAGTTTCAAAAACTAGAATTTTCATTTTTTAGGTAATTGGTTGACCAATGTTTTGTATAACACAACTAGTGTTGCACTTTTTAGATATAGGTCCATCAATAATGCAATATAGGTTTAACAATGTCTTATTTTTTTTATTATAAGTCTACTAATGCCTTGTATAGATTGAATAGTGATAGGTTGACCTATTTAAGGCATTAGTTGATTAGTAAAAGAAGAAAATCCCAATAGCTAGTTTCAAGTCTCATTTTTGTCAACCTATCGGCTATTAAAGACATCCAACAACTCTTTAAGTTTCAAAACTTTATAAGTAAGAGTTCTATAGCATTTGGTTGGATCTTTTCGCAATTTTGAGAGAGAATTGAATATACAAATTGATTAAAGTTAAATTTTCAACTGTTCTTGTGTTCTTATTATGCATTCTTCATCTTTGAAGCCTTAATTTTTATTTTCTTTTTATTCTTTTGATCCATTATTTTCTAGTTTATTAATCCTTAAAAATCTTTATCATTCTTATTTTTAATTCTTAAAATCATTAGAAATGATTGTTTTTTGAGTTTTAAGTGAATCACCATTAAAAGGTTTATTTGGGGTGTCAAAAGGGGATTTTTCAATTATGTTAGTTGATTATAAATATATATGCTCCTCTTACTTTGAAAAATATTGGTTAAAAGTTCCTCTTTACCTTCAATAAGTAAGATTAAAGATTGTTTTGGTTGTTGAACAAGATTAGGATTGATTTATATTGATTATGTTATTAAATGAGGAATAGAGAATGTTTTGAACATTATATTTGCATTAGTTGCATTTTGATCCCCTTTTTTGTTGGTTTTGATCAAGCTAATGAGTTGGTTTTTATATCAATATTTTTGGATTTTTGGAATTAATCTTGAATTTATCTATGAGATCAATAAAAGGTTACTCTTCACCCTTCATAAAGAAGAATTTTATGTTAGGTTTCTCTTCACCCACTTGAAACTAGATTGTATTTAGATTACTCTTTACCCTTAAGTAAGATTATAGGGTTGCTCTTCACCTTCTTTATGGAAAGAATGAGTTATAAGGGTTCTTCTTTACCCTAAAAATGATTTTAGTTATATGAATTCTAACATTATTATTGGGAAAGGATGTAGGCTAAAGTTGGTTAGCCAAACCTCTATAAAAATATTATTGTATCCTTATTTCTCTATCCTTGTTAGTTTAAACACATTATGATTGTTGTTTAAATTGCTTAAATTTGGTTCATTAACATTGAATTGGCATAGCATTCCATATAGGATGAATATTGGTTTAGGGATTGCATATAGTTGAATTGATTTAGGTGGCTTAAGTTTTTAGCTTTAAAAAAATTTAAACACCTAATTCACCCCTCCCCCTCTTAGGTGCCATAGGACTCACACTTAAAAATTACAAAATGAAACCAAATTATGATGAGCCAGACAATTAAACTATCCATATCCATGAGAAGGTCTTCAAAAAGTTATATAAAGGAAAAAGGGGTGGGTGTTTGAGTTTATAGTTATGGCTGAACAAAATGGTCACTAAAAATGTTGTTTTGTGGTTCTTAGGGTTCATTTAGGTCTCAATGGGTTCGTTATGTTGATTTTTATTTCTATTGAAATTTCATCTAGAATTTGAGTATGTCACAATAAGAGTAAAGTGGTACTTGGGGACTTATCAAATGCCTGTCATGGCATTCAATAATGTTCAAAGATTATGAGGGAGAGAGTTTAGGGGTAAAAATGGAGGATGAGGTTGGAGTTACAAAATGAATTTTAGTTTTTCACTAAATAAAAGGAAATAAGATCATGTAGCTCAATAACCAATTATTTGGCTTGGTGATAAAAATTATCCATGGATAAAGGATTTTGATATTTTTTTCGTAATATGGTTAAAACTATAGATGGTAAAGGTGGATTATGAGAAAAATCTAACGATCTAAAATATAAGAAGAAATAGTGGCAAGAATTTAGATCTATTTTATAAATAAAGACAATTACCTTCCATTACTTGCCCATATTCAATAATTAGGATTAAGTTAGTTAATTTTTTCTTAATCTAAAATTCCTTATTATTTATGATTGAATGCCTAGTATCTAATAATATCAATCATAAATTTTGACTATTTCATATTCCTATATGTTGTTGTCTCACTAATGTAATCACGTCTTGAGCCTAATCCAAACACACTACACCTATAATAGATTACCACTTAAATGCAAGGCCCAACCTCTAAACTCACCACTATACTAAAACTAACACTCTTTAAATTCATAATACTTCATGAAACCTATAGAAAATGATATGCCACATACAAAAATCATAAGATACTCATTCAAAAATATAAAAAACTTGATCATTTATAAAATACTAATCCCAAATTCAATTATCTCTTGTAATACAAAGAAATCGACGAACTCTTTAACTAAGGACTATTCATAGGACCCATTTATGAATACCATGATCATACCCCTTCTACATTAATAAACTCCTCTTTTATAGGCTCCTCACCTAAAAACATACATAACATTGTAGCATATAACAAATAGGAAAAGTTAAGATATATAAAGGAAAATTTATTCTATGATATCATTATTTACAATAAGTCTCACATTACTTAGTTAGCACTACATATGTATCCAAAATATTTGTTAAGAAATTATAGTATGCATGTGTGCATGGCTTAGTAATATATAATAAATGCAACAATATAAATATTATAAACCATACAACATCATTATATACCCAAGATTGTTATTGGACATTAGTTCCAACCATTTATTGATTTTATTGAACCAAGGATGGTCCCATCTATATTTTGATGATGAAAAAAAATCATACTACTAATTGTTGTATTGTATTTAATATTATTAAAAGACAGATTGGAAGAAAAAGTATTTAAGAGATACAATTTGGGGCTTTGGAGCTAAAATTCAAAATCATGAAGAACAAAAGTAAAAGAGAAGACTTAAGACTAAGACAATGTTAGTATATAAGTTGTGTCTTGCATTTTTTGTTTATAATCTTATCGTGGTCCTTTCAAAGTGTTTAATAGGTTGTAATCATGCATAATGCATTCAACTTTAGTAATTATGCTCATAATTTACATAATCAAAAGGAATTGTGTGGGAAAAGATTTAAGTGATCCTCTTGATATACCAAAATGTTTTAAGAAACTAGTTTAAACTGTGTGTTTTGAATTTTTTTAAAAAAAGAAATTTTCGAATATGTTAGGATATGCTTAGGGGTAATTTATATGTGTTAAAATGTGTGAAATATGTGAAAAATTAGATTTTGACATGGAATGGTTAGAGTGATAGATCAATGTTTTTTTTTTACAAAGACTAGTCGATTAATGCATTTGAGTAGTTGATCAGTAAGTACTAAAATTAGGTTCCAACAGCTAGTTTCAATGAAAAAATTGTGATAAATGGTTTTTTAACATATATCAATAGTAACCAACAACTAATTTCAAGTTTTTACACTATAAATAGGTATATTTATATGTTTCTTATGTATGGGCTTGAGTAAAAGTGTATTAAAAGGCAACTAAGTGAATTTTTTGTTAGTTTTGATGTGTGTTGCAAAATCTTTTAGAGCATTCATCATTGAGTTTATTAGTGAGCCCTTTCAAATACTTTGGATTGGTCAAATGAGAATTTTTTTTAGTTGTATTTTAGGGTAGTGTGATAGTTGTATTGGACTTATAAATGGTTAATCTTATTCTATGAAAAAATTTTGGATTGTAAAGGGTTACTCTTATCCTCTGGAAAAGAGCATAGTTGCAAAAGTATTATTGTTATCTCATGAAAAAGAAAGAATGGTTATAAAAGGGTTAATCTTTACTCATTGAAGAAGATAAATTTAGTGAACTTTCTAATAAGGCGTTAGAAAGTACACGTAGTTATAAGTTGTGCACTAAACCACTATAAATTTTGTTTGCATCTCTCTTCCCTTTCCTCTTTACTTTTCAAATTTATTTTAATTCAATCCATATTGTTCATTATATTGTTTTTTATTTCATAATACATTAAATGAGACATTTTTAATTAGGTACAAAGACTTAGAAATTTTATAATAACCTAATTCACCCTCTCAGATGTCATAGAAGGGTCAATAATTGGTATCAAAGTTAAAACTTACCTAAGTTTACTTCTAATGAAACAGGAAGTATAAGATCATAATATGACACATTTAAACTCTTTAATCTTATCTATTAATCTAAAAGGCCAAAATATTAGTAGCGCACCTTTTTTTATAGTAATGACAACTTTTATTAGAAGATTATAATGAAGTTTTTCTTAATGGATGAAAATATAAACTTATGGGAGATAGCTTCTAATAGACCTTACATATCTACTAAGATTGTAGGAGACTAAAAGATCATTAAGATAAAAGAAGAATGGAATAATTATGATAAAAAAAAACTAGTATCCTTAAATAATATAGTCATACACATATTTTTTATGCCTTAGGAAAAAATGAGTCAATATAATATCCATGTGTAAATCTGCATATAAAATTTGCTACAAATTAGAGGTAACATATGAAAATACTGATCAAGTAAAGGAAAGTAACGTTAGCATGTTAACACACCAATATGAACTCTTCTACTTTATGCATGATGAAAGCATTTCTTCTATGTATGCTAGATTCATCGATATTATAAATACCCTTAAAGGATTAAGTAAGACATATACTAAGGATAAGTTAGTAAGAAAGATTTTAAGGTGATTAGCAAAGACATAAGAAGCAAAAGTAACGGTAGTATAAAAAGCAAAAGATTTAAATGTCCTATCTTTAGGGATTAGATCTCTCCTAACTTATGAACTGGGGCTAAAAGAGACATAAGAGGAGAGGTCATACACAAAAAATGAATGCGGCATTCAAAGTATCAAAGGAAGAATCAAAAAGAGACATAAGAGGAGGAGGTCATACATAAGAAAAGGAACACGACATTCAAAGCATCAAAGAAAGAATCAAATGAGATGAACCTTCCATAAGTTATAGTAATGAGGAGGAAATTGCTACTCTCACAAAGATGTTTAAGATATCATTAAGGAAAAATTTTTTAAAGAAGAAAGATCAAAAACAAGGTAAGTTTAATTCCAAACATAAATATTCCAACATTACTTCTTTTAAGTGTAAGGAACCTGGTCACATAAGATCTAAATTCCCTCTCCTAAAAAATGACAATAAGTATGAGAGAAGCGAAAATAAGGAAACAAAAAAAGAAGAATAAGAAGAAGAAGAAGAAGAAGGCATTGAAGGCAATGACGTTGGATGACATAAGTGATTCATAAAGTGAGTGCTTAAAGAAAGGCATAACTTACATATGCTTCATGGCCAATGAAAAGGTACCATTGATTGCGGTTGGCCACATACAAAATTAGCTCAAATTAATCTATCTTTCATGCACAATTTAACAATGTAATTCGAGACCAACATTCAGCAAGTGTACTAGTCGAATCAAGTAATAAAGTAGAGTATATTTAAGACTCCGAGTATCGATCCCACGAGGAAGTCTATAGGATGTAAGTACTAGGTCAATCGGATTACAATTATCTAGAGAACACTTAACTTTATGATTTAAGAAATAAATAACTAAAATCTACTATAAAAGATCCTTAAAAAATTCCAATATATTATAAAAGAGCTACAGATTGCTTTTCCTAATTTATTCTGTTAAGCTTTAGTAGTTGATGATTTAATTAATGGATCAGTGATGCTTAATCTAGGATCTTCTCTAATTCAAGACAGCGCTATGGTTAAGACACTGACGTATCTCTATTGGTCATATCCTAGGGTTTGGTTATACCTCAGACTTAGGTAATAGGCTTAAAGCTTAGAAAATCTAGTCCTAAATTATCCTAATCTAAGACTAACACCCTTATGATTAACAGAGTCTTTAGTTATTTCACTTATTTAAACCACGTTGTTTATTGACTTTTCTAATAACCTAGGTAGAGATTATTGAATCCTAGATTATCTAAAGGCAATATCCTAAGTGATCAATTCAGGACAAGCATTAAGCATTCAATAAACAAAGATTAATTCACTAATCATGCA
>JAOXYD010111964.1:0-11441 GCA_028565735.1 Pinacopodium congolense
GAAATTTGGCATACTTTAGAAGTCACACATGAAGGTACAAATCAAGTAAAGGAAAGTAAGATGTCAATGCTTATTCACCATTTAAGCTTTTAAAAAGATAGTTTATCATTTATTATCAATCTTATTGGTGCCTTTATCATGACTAGTTTTCGAAAATAAATTCAAAGTATTTAAATGTCCACATTAGGTTTTAGAATTGTTTAGAAAATTATTTACATGAGGTTGAGAATTGGATTTACAAGTGAAATCACATGGTCTGATTTGTCTATGTATTACTAAGTACACGTGTATTATAGAATCTCAAATCCTTAGTGTAATTGAGCATATTTAGTGACTGAATTTAATAATTGAACATATTTGGTGATTGAATTTAGTGTCTGGAGAGCATTATATGTCTTTGGTTATGTTATATATGAATAATTGAGATATATAGAGTGCATTTTATTGAAATTGAATTAAACAGAAATCATTGTACTTATGCGACTTTTGAAATGTTTTGGTTTTGCACTTGTCATGGGTATTATTACAAAGGTCCATTTGGTTGTCGAACTTTATCACAAGTCGCGTCTTTCTTTACATAGCAATCTCGCTTAGGTCTACTTACGTAAGACTCAGCCTTCTCATGTGAATGTCACCGAATAATTCCATTAGCCCTTAAATTGCTGACGCACACATTCGTGTTTAAATGTTTCACTTACACACCGAAAATCATACAAGTATATAATAAGAGAAAAGAAAACAACAAGAGATATAATACGGCCAATACTAACTTTTCATTAACTCTCACAAAATTTCAACAAAAGGGTTAAGTACCTCCTTGTCGAAGCACTTTACAAAGACTTTCTACTCAAAACCCTTACAAGAGAACTCCCCTAAAAGCGCTCAACTCTCTAAGTTGTCTTTCCTTTTGAGAATGACTGAATGCATTGAATGATTTGAGCTCTGGATTTAATGAGCTATTTATAGGCTCCCTTGTTTAGCAAACAAGTATAAGATAACTAGGACTATGAGATTTTAGTCTATTTTAACAATTAAGAACACATCACACGAACCAATAAGAAGACATCTCCTTACTTTTAGGACTCTTCTAATTGGCTACATTATATCACAATCTAATAAGATACAGATTATATGCAATCTGAGAAAGATCTTCCATATCTACAAAGATTCCCATGATCTTTAAAAGTTCAGTCTCACATGATCTCTAATTCTTAGAATTTATGTTTATCCCATGTGATCTTCAAGTTGATCTCGCCACATCATCCACAGTTACTACATTATTGCTGATGTGTTCTCCAAGTCAACAACGCCTCTTCATATATAGGTCCATCAATGCACATCTATGGATAAATATATCTTCCATGATCAAGCTCACTCATGGTGTAGTCTTGTGGCTCTATTACTGAGTACAATTCACAATCCAAGTTATTATAAAACATCACATATTTTATATACCTTCAACCTATCTCGTCGAAGTCAAGTGTCTATGCGCATCCTCGCACTCACATGCCTTCACGTATCTTTGTGCGCTTTTGCAGGTCTCGTATGCTTTTGCCTATTCTCACACATTCTTGAGTCTCGTATGACTTAGTTCACCAACTGCGTGTAGCCTCGCATCTGGATCTTACGTCTTATCAAAGATTTTTGCCAATGTGCACTAATGCATGCCCACGCTTATCGAATCTCGCTTGCTCTTGAGATCTTCGCTGATACTTCCTGTATCCCTCGCCTACTCACAAGTTTCTTGAGCCTTTGCTCGCCTATTTATGAGACTTTGCCTTGTTTCTTTGTCAACTCTCCTTTTTCATGTTGACTCGTGTGCCAAGTAATGGCTAAGGCTCGCCAATACTCGCACGATCCTGTAGCCTAAGCTTAGGGATTTAACGAATCACCTCAACCAGACGAATTCAATGCCCTCATCGAAATAATTTGTGGGCAATCCTCCACGAGCGATTTTCCCAAAGACTCTTTAGCCAACTCTCGAAGAATGGAGCAAGCCTTCTCTTTTATAGGCACATTTTCCACGTATCAAGTCCTATTTCCACCAAATTTTCATTAACTCTCACAAAATGTTAATAAAATGATTACCTACCTCCTTCTAGAAACACTTTATAAAGACTCTATACTCAAAGCCCTTAAAAGAGAACTCCTCTAAAAGCTCTTAACTCTTTAATTAGTCTCTCCTATTAAGAATGACTGAATGAATCAAATGATTTAAGCTATAGTTCTAATAAGCTATTTATAAGCTTCCTTCTTTAGAAAGAAAATATAAGATAACTAGGACTCTGAGATTTTTGTCTATCTTAATAACTAAGATTACATCACCCTAACTAATAGAAAGACATCCCCTTCCTCTTAGGACTCTTCTAATTAGCTATATTATATCATAATCTAATAAGATAAAGATTATATGCAATCTGGAAAAGA
Source organism: Pinacopodium congolense (assembly GCA_028565735.1). Lineage (NCBI taxonomy): Eukaryota > Viridiplantae > Streptophyta > Magnoliopsida > Malpighiales > Erythroxylaceae > Pinacopodium > Pinacopodium congolense. The sequence continues at coordinate 2,428 of JAOXYD010111964.1, forward strand.
TCTTCCATATTCATAAAGATTCTCATGATCTTAAAAAATTTAGTCCTACATGTTCTCTAACGTTTAGACTTAATGTTTATCCCATGTGATCTTTAAAATGATCTTGCCACGTCATTAAGTGTCATATCGTCTATAGTTGCCAGGTCATTGCTGATGTGTTTTCTAAGTCACCAAAGCCTATTTGCACATAGGTCCATCAATGCATATCCATGGATAAGTCCATCTTTTATGATCAAGCTCACTTATAGTGCAATCTCGTTATTCCATTAATAAATACACATCGCAATTTGGGTTAGTATAAAACCTCATAGATTTTATATACCTTTAACATGTCTTGTCGAAGTCAAGTGTTTAAGTACATCCTCATGCGTGTTCGTAGGGTCTTAAATTCCTTCGCGCATTCTCACACATCCTCAGGTCTCGCATGAATTAATTTGGGAATTGCACGTGGCCTTATATTTGAATCTTACATCTCGTCGAATATTTTTGCTAATACGCACCAACACATGCCCACGTGTATTAAACCTCACTTACTCTTGAGATCTTTGTCTATACTTTCCTCATCTCTTGCCTACTAATAAGTTTCTTAGGCCTTTGTTTGTTTACTCGTAAGACTTATCCTTGTTCCCTCATCAACACGCATTCCTTGTGTTAACTCGCATTCCAAGCATTGGTCAAGGCTCGTCAACACTCGCACGATCCTGCAACTTGGGATTAGGGATCTAACAGGTATCTTCATATGGAATTATCTACATGCTCGAGACCAAGCATACAACATATGCATGCATATTGGAGTTATTATTTAGAGGCCCAATTTCGTACTTTTTGGATAATAAAGAATCCTATGGGGAGATTCTTTGGATGCAGTAGATATAAGGTAAATTGTATCTATATTTCAATTAATGTAAAGGACATAACATTATACTAATTTATTCTTTTATATTAAAAAAAGATCGTTGCAACTTCTTCGAATGGTATTACAAGGAATTTACTTTTAAAAGTACAGATTTCATCAATAGAATGAGGTAAGGAACTAGTTTAATGGTTTACAATGAGGATAAGGCAGATGATAGTAAAATTATGTGGATATAGAGTTTGATGATTTTGTCTTGGATTATGTCTGTTACTTTGATTGAAGTATGTATATATAAGTTATGAAGTTGAAAATGTATTGGAAAAATATGTTGTTTATGTACGGGAAATTGTCATATGTACGAAATATATGAATTCCTTTTACTTTATTAATAAAAACAATATTTGCATTATATCTAGTGTTTTAATTTCTTTATTTGCTATGGTGGAATAGATGTAGTAGGAAATAGCAAATATAACATTTCAAATATAAATTAGAGGAAAGATTTAGCATTCATAATAAATGGTCATATAAAAAAAACAAAAGTGATGTTACACATGGTACATTAATGTTAATGACATGATATAAAAAAGACATGTCACATAGTTAAAGATAATAAAAATGGTATTGCATATAGTGTACATCATAAATGATATTTTCAAAAGAGACAAAACTACTGTTAACTACATCCTCCATAATAACTTCATAAGTCTATTCATTGTTAGCTCTTTCATAGTGGATAATTTGAGATATTTATACTAATCTAAATATAACTTCATTTTCTTTAGCTTAATGTCTTCTACTGAGTTTATTAATATCCTCACATCATTATCATTTGAAAAATGCCTCAAATTATTTTCAAAGGGTTTATGTGAGAATTTATACATAAATTTCAAGCTTCTCCACATCCTAATTGCTTTACATTGAACATAAACTTAATTACTTGTAATTTCATCCACCTTTGTGCCAAAACGATTCTTTTTTCTCTACCTTCATATTGCATATATGATATGAGTGTATATGTTTCAATATAATAAAACTTAAACATTATTTTGTGATTAAAAGTATCAGCCATTTTTCAACAAATACCTTCAACAAAAAGAAGAAACATAAGTAAATTAATGATAATAACACTCAAACATATCTTGCATTAAATTGACAATTATTCTAGGAAGAAGACCAAAATGAGCATTATTCATATTATTATTATTGAACCAAGAGAGGTTTCACGTTGGTTTTCATGATAACTGTCAAAGATAGGATTCTAGTATGAATCTATACTTATTTGTAGGATTGATAGTAGCATTTCATCAAGATAAATATATAGTAAATGACATGTATAAAAAATGCAATAAAGATAGAAAATACATTTGGTTTTCCTAGACTTTTATTTTCTACATGATATCAGAGCCACTCTCTGGTTCATAACTTTCCCTTTTTTTTGGGTTGTCTTGAGCTCTTCCCAACCAGCAGAACTCAATTTGTGACCATTCAAACCTGTCTTGTTGAACAGATTGAAGGCACTGTTGAATTATTCTTTTTTGTTTAGGGCTCGTTTTTCTTCACCGTCGACCTTAGTGGAAGCCCTACTCATTGATTTGTTACCCATTAAAGTCTAGTCCTTAGAAGCCTCTTGTATGTCCTTCACGCATCTCTGGACATACTCGTTTCTTATCTACGCGCCATCACATGGAAGCGAGTGGGCTGCACTCGACTAAAACTAGCCTTCTAATTCACCTTGTTGCCATCAAATCTCTCTTTTGGTCACTCTCCAGACCACAATGACACATTTTTTCCCTATTGAGTGGTCTTCTACTTGTCTTTTCTGGTCACTCTAGATTTGCTCGACTGTCAAGTTGCTTTAATCTACCGTAACTCTATTTGTTTTCTAGCCTGATTTGTCCTTCAATCAACATCTCTATACACCATCAAATTTTCCCTCTTGGAGTCAATTTTAGTAGCTTGGGTTTGAGTCAATTTCACCATATTGAGCTTCACATTGTCCTTTGACTTACTGAGTTTGGGTTTCTCAACTTTTGTCAACCTATAAATTTATTTAGTAGCTTTTTAAATTTTGTTTCTTCTAAAATCCTAACGAATAGAAGGGGTTGGTTGTCACTGATGTTATACCTGTGATGTCTAAAATGGCAGAACATAAATTATGTGAGCCAAATTATTTGGATTAGTGTAAGACAGTTTAGATCTACCTTTGCAGTATATCTAAAGACCATCACCTTACTGATGATCCTCTATCAGAACACACTCGTAAAGAATGGCTTTAAAATGATGCTCAATTATTCTTACAAATTCGAAATTCTATTAATAATGATGTTGTGAGTTTAATTAATCACTGTGAGTATGTTAAAGAATTAATGGAGCATTTAGACTTCCTATATTCTGGAAAAGGCACCATTTCTCGTATATATAAAGTATGTAAATATTTTTATCGTCCTAAACAATAAGATCAATCTCTTCAAGCATATTTTATGAATTTTAAAAATACAGATGAAGAATTGAATGTCTTGCTACCTTTTAGTCATGATATCATGGTTCAACAAGCTCAACAGGAGTAGATAATAGTTATGAGTTTTATAGCAGGCTTAATTTTCATTTTGAAATTGCTAAGTCTCAAATTCTCTCTAATACAAAATTTTTTTCTTTGTTTGAAGTTTTTATTTGGTCACTTTGGACGGATGTTACTATGACACCCAACCTTTAGGACTCTAGTGCCTTTTTCAGCCATAATCATGACTTTAAGACTAAGAATTCTCACAAGAATACAAATAGAGGAAGAGGAACACGACATTGGGATCAAAGCCATCATGATTCAAAAGGAATTATTTATTGCTATTTTCATGAACTCGATCATACCAAATGTTCTTGTTGCAAACTACAGAATAAATTTTAGATATTGCAACTAATACCACACCAATCTCCTTTGCAGAGCAAATAGTTGCGATTTCTGTAGATGAATTTACTAAATTTACCCAGTACTATGAAGCACTAAAAGGTTTATCTCACTTAGTTGCAGCCATTGGTAACTCAAGTAACACATCTACATGCTTTCTTTCTTCTACCAACTAATGGGTCATTGATTCTGGTGCCTTAAATCATATGATAGGTAATTTTAACTTTTCTTCTACATTTTTGAAAGCCTCCTCAACATAACAAAAGCCTCCTCACCATCTTATGTTACTTTAGTTGATAGATCTACTTCATATGTTGTTAGTTCTGAAACTATTAATCTTATTCCTTTCCTTTCTTTTCCTTGTCCTCTGTTTTAAATTTACTTGGATTTTTTTAATTTAATTTCTATGAGTAAACTTACGTGAGCCTTAAATTGTTGTATCTTATTTCTTTTTCCTAATTACTATCTCTTCCAGGATCTTATGATGAAAAAGATTATTGGTAAAGGACTTGAATCGGGCGGTCTCTATAGTTTTGATACTCAAGTACCATGAACAATTACTTGTTCAGGAGTTTCCACACATTTTGAAGCTCACTGTCAGTTAGGATATCCCTCTTTACCTTTTTTAAATAAGTTATGTTCTCAATTTCATGATGTTTCTTCTTTAAGTTATGAGTCTTATTAGTTTTCTAAACACCATCATACCTCTTTAATTCCTCAAATTCTTAATCGAGCTCCATTTACCTTTGAGTTAATACATTCGGATGTCCATGTCCTATTACATCTAAAATAGGGTTTTAATATTTTATTAATTTTATTTATAATTTCTCCTATATGACTTGGTTTTACTTAATGAAAAATTGTTTAAAAGTATTTTTTTTTCATTTTATTGCCTTTTGTATTGAAATCAAAATACAATTTAATGTATTTACCAAAACTTTGAGAAGTGATAATGCTAAAGAATATTTCTTCACATCATTTCAAACATATATGCTACATAATGGTATCCTTCATCAATCAGTATACATTGATTCACCATCCTAAAATGGTGTTGCTGAAAGGAAAAATCGTCATCTCTTTGAAATAGCTAGAGCACTCCTTTGTCATATGCATGTTCCAAAACCATATTGGGTCAATGCTATTTCCACACTTTCTTTTTGATCAATCACATGCCATCATCTATTCTATATAGTAAGATTCCTTATCATATCCTTTTTTTCCCTACTAAACCATTATTTCCTCTTTTCCCACGAATATTGGATAACATTTTTTTTGTTCGAGATGTTCATCCCTAAGTCATTAAACTAGATTCCAAATCTTTAAAATGTGTTTTTCTTAGGTTACTCATGACTATAAAAAAGGTATTGATGTTATTGTCCCACTCTTCAGAGACACTTTGTGTTGATTGATGCTCTATTTTAAAAATATATTCTCTCATTTCTTGTTTTCCTACCCTTCGATCAAGTACCTGGTGATTTATTAGCATATCAAGTCACTTATTAAACCTCAAGTGCCACTTTTACTCATAATACTACTACATATCAATCACCACTTATTATCCTAGTTTATTCTAAAAGATAAGACCATTCTAATACAAGTTTGACACCTGTGTCTTCTTCGCCATCAGATCACACGATCGATGATTCTAGTCTTCTAATTTCCCTTTGTAAAGGTAGATGTTAATGCACTTATCTTATTTCATCTTGTGTTTCTTATAACCAATTATCATCTTCCTCTTGCTCTTTTGTTGCCTTCCTTAATTATGTGACTAGTATAAAAACAATCCAAGAGGCATTATCCCATCTAGGATGGCGTGAGGCTATAATTGAAGAGATGAATACTTTAGATGCTAATGGTACTCAGAATTTAGTAACCTTACCTGCAAGAAAGAAGGCAATTGTGTGTAAGTGGGTATTTGTAGTAAAAAATAATTGTAATGGATATATTGCTTAACTTATTGCTAAAGGATATGCTCAGACATTTGGTCTAGATTATTTTGATACTTTCTCTCTAGTTGTTAAAATGCTCTATTCATTTATTCATCTTTATGGTAGCTATTTACGATTAAACTTTACATCAAATATCAAGAATTCCTTCTTACACAGTGACCTTCACAAAGAATTTTATATGGAGCAATCACTTGGGTTTGTTGCTCAGGGGGAGTGTGGGAATGTATGTCATCTTTACAAGTCTCTGTACATCTTAAAATAAAGCCCCCGTGCATGATTTGGGAAATTCAGTTAAGCGATAGGAAAGATTTGGCATGACTAAGAGTAAATATGATCATTCAGTGTTCTATAACACAGTAAACATCCAGTATCATTCTCCTTGTTCTAGATATGGATGATATTATCATTACTGGAAGTGATTATAAAGGCATATCGTCTTTGAAATCCTTCATTCACAGTCAGTTTTAGATAAAAGATTTAGGGTAGTTGAATATTTTTTAGGAGTAAAGTTAACAAGGACCAGGAAAGGGATTTTCCTATCACAAAGGAAATATGCACCTGATCTATTATCTAGCACTAGAAAATTGGGTACTAAACCATGTAGTACTCCAAAGATTGCACATTTACAACTCATGCATGATGGAGAATTATTTGAAGACCCTACTAAATATAGGAAATTGATTGGAAAATCAAACTATCTTTTAGTAACTCATACAGATATTGCATATTTTGTAAGTATTATAAGTCAATTTATGTCTTTCCTAACCGTTCATCATTGGAGTGACTTAGAGCAAATCTTGTGTTACTTAAAGAGAGCTTTTGATCGAGGTATAGTATATAAAAATCATAGACACATTCATATTAAATACTTTTCAGATGTTGATTGGGTTGATTCTAAGATTGATATAAGATCTACCACAAGTTACTGTGTATTTGTTGGAGAAAATTTAGTATCATGAAAAAGTAAGAAACAACATGTTGTATCTAAATCTGGTGTAAAATTTAAATATCGAGCCATAGCATAGTCGACATGTGAAATAATCTGGATATATCAACTCTTAACAGAAATTGACATTAAATTTCAATCCCAGCAAAGTTATGGTGTGATAATCAAGTTGTCCTATATATTGCTTTTAATATTGTGTTCCATAAACGTACCAAGCATATTGAGAAAGATTGTCACTTTATCTAAGAAAAAGTCTAACAAAACTTGATCTTTATAGGATATGTTAAAATTAGAGAACAACTTGGAGATATTTTTACAAAAGCTTTAAATGGAGTACATGTAAATTATATTTGTAACAAGTTGGGTATGATTAATATTTATGCTTCAACTTGAGAGGGAGTGTCAAAGATATAATTGTCAAAGATAGGATTCTAGTATTAGGATTCTTGATTATATGCAATTGTAATAGATATGAAATCATATCTATTACAAATATGTATGCTTGAATCTATGCTTATTTATAGGCTTGATAGTAGCATTTTATCAATAAAAATATATAGTAAATGACATGTACAAGAGTGCAATACAGACAGAAAAAAAAAATGGTTTTCCAATACCTTTGTTTTCTAAAATAACAAAACACCTTTACTATTAACGATTTCATTGTTATTGTTATATTGGAAAGATAGGTTTGGAGGAAAGGTGATGAGAGACATAATTTAGAGCCCAAGTTGGAGTATCAAAGTAAAAGTGATAATATATGAGGATCAAGATGGTTAATGAAGATAGTTAAATTGAATAGGTTATACTTTGTGAATTTTATTGTAAATCTTATCTTGGTCTTCTCAAAGTTTTTAGTGGGTTTAAAGCATGCTTGGTGAATTTATATTTAGTTTTTATACATATAGGTTACATAATTAAGAGAAATTATATAGAAAAAGTTTTTAAAAGATTTTCTTAATATACAAATTTTTTTTAGGAACTAGTTTGAAGTATGTATGGGTTGATTTTGGTAAAAAAAGAAATGTTTGGATATGTTAGGTTATGTTTTAGGGCTGAATGCAAGTGTTAAAATGTGTGAAATTTATGAAGAATTAGTTTTTGCATGAATTCATCAACCAGTGTGTTTTGGTAGTTCTCAGTTTGTTTGTCAATTTCACAGAGATTGGTCGATCAATAGGTAAGATCATTCAATTCGTGATTGGTTAATTAGTTTGTTAGAGTAATTAACCAGTGCACTATTTTTGTGGGGATTGATCGACTAGTTGGTTATCACTAGTGGGAGCAAGAATAAGGTTCCAACATCTAATTTCAATAGTCAAAATTGTGTTAAATAATTTTTAATGCATGCTAACGATAACAAATGGCTAATTTGAGGATCTAACACTATGAATAAGTGTATTTGAAAGTTAGTTATGTATGAATTAGAGTGTAAGTGAATCAAAAAGTAATAGAGTGAATTTTTTAGTTGTTTTTTTTTTTGTGATCATGAAGTTTATTGTACATTCATCATGGATTTTGATGTGAGTCCCTTTTAAGCACTTTGGATTGATCAAATACGATATTTTGAGTGTATTTTTTTTAGTAATTTGGTTAATTGAATTGAAATTTGAAGAATTTCTCTTATCCCGTGAAAAGAGAGGAGTTGTAAGGTCACTCGTTTCCTGTAAAAGGAGTGTGATTGTAAGGGCTGCTCTTGTCCTGTAAAAAATGTATGGTTGAAAGGATTGATCTTTGCCTATTAAAGAGGATCACGTTACTGAAATTTCTAATAAGATGTTAGAGAATACACGAAGGTGTAAGTTATGTATTGAACTACAATAAATTTAGTTTTATCTTTCTTCCTTTATTCTTTATTTTTCAAGTTTATTTTATTTTAATCCATATTGTTATATTATTTATTATATTATTTATAATTCTGGATTTTATTAAGAAAGTAATTTTTAACCAAATTAACATAAGAAAATTTTTAGTCATCTAATTGATCTCCTTATTTTAGGTGTTATACAGGGACCAACAATTGATATCAAAGTTAGGACTTAAAAAGGTTTATTTTTAATGAGATAGTGAGGATTAAGATCCCAATATGGCACATTTAAATATAATAATATCATCCACTAATGTAGAAGACCAAAAAAACAATTAAGCTTTATATTTAAATGGAAATAATTATTGTTGAACCAAGGTGGTTCTAATCATGTGTTTTGATTATGATAAAACATTATTATGACTAATGTTTAAGTGTTTGAAATGTTTATAAGATAGGTTGAACATATATAAAGAGGCTAAGGTAGAAGAGCCATCTTGAAGATAATAAAGAGGACAAGCATTAAGTGATCAAGAGCTTGGATATCAAGG
>JAOXYD010111975.1:0-11441 GCA_028565735.1 Pinacopodium congolense
TCAAAAACGATACAAAATTACTCAGAAAGTTGCATTTTAAATGTGGAATATCCTTCTACCCTTAGGTCTCTACTATCTAACTTATGAATTAAATTAAAAGCATCTCTCTGCAAAAAAAGACAAGTTCTTTAATCGATGGAATTCGACTTCAATCCAAATACGTGATTGTTGTTTATTTTATGCATAAACAAAGATCCTATTATAATCTATGTGATTATATTCTATTTTAAGTTTTTCCTAACAGCATCATGCCTCGAAAGGAACAAGCAAAGAAGGCCTACCATGATGGGCCCTCTTCTTCTAGATATATTGCCAATGAGGCCTCATACATTCAATTTACCAATTCCACAATTTATACAACACACTACGTTATTTGAAAGTCGAGCCAACAAAGTATCTTAAATTTAATGAATTGGAAAGCTTAAGCATCGTGGAGTCAGTTTGGTACTACCTAAGGATTGGAGGTTGGGAAACTTTGTAGATATTAGAGAGCCTGGTTATAAGAACCTATTCTGTAAGTTTTTAGCTTCCTTCAAATTTAGAAGCATTGGATGGCATCTGGCCGTCAGGGTGTAATTAAATTTTAGCTTGATGAAGAGAAATTCTTCATGTTCATTTGAGACTTTGCTTTAGCTTTAGTAATCCAACCTAGTGTACCTAAAGATGATCGTGCAACTTGGTTTGCCAGGTTAGAATTCTCTACTCTACGTTAAGATGTAGATTTCTTGTCCAAGATTAGAGAAGGGGATTTTGGGGTAGGTGTCACTAAGAGCATCAAAATCACTTCTCTAACTTTGAGGGTCCTCCATCAATTAACTAAGGAACTTAGAAGAGTTCTATGGCAATCATTCACCTATAGTGTATGGTTAATGAATAAGACTCTAACATTAGAAGTGCTTTGGCCCTCTACTTCTCTTATCAGATTCACAAACAAATAGGCACCTTCACAAATTCTTGATATGTCACTTGGATAGCAAAAAGCTCGGGATTAAGGATGCATAAGGGAAATTTCAGAGAGGTGATCCCTATGGAACCCCTAGATGCTACGGTTTAAATTCCAATAGGGTTAGTCGTGCGTAGACAAGAGCACTTCTGACTTAAAAGAGGCCAACTTAAGCCCAATAAGAGGGAAACGTGTAAAGAACTAGAAGATAGTGATGATTTGAATGAGGAAGAGGTAGATGATACTGGAGCTGGACCTTCCTTAAGCACTAGACCATAGTGCCTAGGTGGAGACTCTATGCCTCAAGAAGAAAAATTTTCAAGAAACCAATACCACTAGCTGAGCTGAGTATCAACACTTATAGCAGGAGAGATAAGAGTAGCTGCAACATCAAAGACAAGAGGATCAATGGGTCCAACAACAAAGATAGGAGCAATAATAAATATGGTGGCAACAATATATGTAATTCCACCCTCCACCATTGCCACTATCAGCTACAGCTTAAGACGAGTCATGGATCCTAAGCGACTCAGTTTATTTTTATTTTATATTATTTTCCTTTTTATTTCTTTTTATTTTCAGTTCTATATAGTTATTTTATTTGTAGGACTTAGTTTCTTTTCTTTTCTTTTCATGTGTTTTTTTTTTTCATATCTTGATCTAATCTTTCAATTAGCTTGTGCTTTAGCATTGTTCTTCAAGTCTCAGTTGCAGATTGAGGCAAGACATGGATCCTAAGTGACTCGATTTGTTTTTATTTTCTATTATTTTTCTTCTTTTTATTTTCAATTCTATATAATTATTTTATTTATAAGACTTAGTTTCTTTTCTTTTCATTTTTTTTTTTGCCACATCTTGATCTAATATTTCAATTAGCTTATGCTTTAGCATTGTTCTTCAAGTCTCCATCGCAAACTTTGGATCCTCACCTTATACCATATACATATAACTTCAAGCCTTCATCATCATCCCTTACAATGGACTTCACTATTCAAAGGAGTGTTGTTTTACTTAGCTTCTCTCACTTTTCATGTACGTTATTTGTTTTAGTTCCTTTAATTTGAAGGCAATTTGGTTTAAGTGTAAAGAGAGTAAAATGTGACATGGTTTATCATTTATTACCACGTATTAGTTTGTTAGGAGTCTTACGGTAATTACTTGAATGATCCATTTTGAATGATTAAGATCGAGAGTTTATTTTTAAATCATAGTATTTTAATTTCGCCAATGTTCTTGATAGGGTGAATATTAAACAGTTCTTAATTGATTTTTGACCCAAAGTTTTTCCTTTCTTCTTTTTTTGTGTGATTTGCTTGTGATTTTAGGAACTTTTGATGCTCAATGTCAATTGTCAAATATGGTTGTATACAAACTATTGTGTGAATTTAGAATGGGATATGTTTGTAATGAATAAAGAGTATGCTTGTGTTTAAATTAAGTGAGCAAACACTCACTCTGCTAGCTTTATAGCAATAAAAATGTTGAAGTGTAAGGGTGGAGTTAATAGCCATTTGTGGTTATGATATAGCTGAGTCACTAGGGATGTTCATGAAATAATTTTCACCTTCATGTAAAAAGGTTATTGATGAATAAGGTTTGGTGTTTAAACACACCAACCCCGACCTCCCTCCTTTTTATCATCTTTCTTTCATTATTCTCTACACCAAATACACTCTTTAACTCATTAATTTTGTATTCCAACTCACTTGTTTCCATCAAATCAATGAGGTAATTCATCATCTCTTACTTTTATTTTAGGTTTTGTGGTTTAGGTTAGGGTTTTATTTATGATTGAGTTTCCTACTCTTTCTTGTGCTTAATTTTTCCATTAGTGAAGGTTTAAAGTTACTTAACGATGTTCTTAACTATAAATAACCTCTATTTCACATTACCCATTACATTTAGTATTGATTTGCATGATTTATCATTTTGGTTAGATTAAATTACGAATTTTGATATATTTTCCGTCACTTAATTTTGAATTATCCTCCTTTTATGACCTTATTATAGTTTACTATAATTTCAAAATATGTTGTTTGAATGGGGTCTTATAAGATGTTTAATACTTGAATTCAAAGCATGCTAGGTTGAAGATAATGCAAATTGTGTCATATCTTATTTTGGATCCACTGCATTCTTTTTGCTTCATACGCACTTACAAAATAAATTTTCATGGAAATTTTTCTATGTTAGTTAGCACTTAAAATAATTCATTCATATTCTTCTTCGAGAAAGGTTGGATTGTGTTACATAGTTTTAAGTCATTCATTGGCCACTTGATATAACACATTGAATGTGTGATTGTTTAATATGTTAATGAGTACCATATAGCATGATAATGTTTTTGCACATCTCTATGGTTTATTAATCATTGTTATTAGGCATAACTATGAGATTTACTAATTCCTTTTATACTTTTGTAGAAATCATGCCTCAAAAGGAACAAGCCTAGAAGGCCACCATGATAGGCTCTCTTCTTCTAGAAATAGTGCTAGTAAGGCCTCGAACATTCAATTTACTAGTTCCACGATTACCAACCGATACAACTCACTACTTTGTTTAAAAATCGAGCCAATCAACTACCTCAAATTTGATGACTTAGAGAGCTTATGCATTGCGGATTAGATTTGATAATACTTAAAGGCCAAAGGTTGGGAATTTTTTTTACAGATATTAAGGAGCTTGGTTACAAGAACCTATTATGTGATTTTTTGGCTACCTTTAAGTTTCAGAAGCATTGTGTGGCATCTTTTAATGCGTAGGTTTTGATGTTGTTTCCTTACACATAAATTGACACACCATTAAAGGCATATGACATGTATTTACCAAGATACTGTCATATTTCATTTACTATAACTAAGGGAATCTTAGACTACTAAAGATTAAATCCATTTTGTTTCAATGGTTTAACATTTGATATATACCAAAGCACACATCAATGTCACTTAGGTTAAATATGTATTAATCTTCATATTTACATCGAATTATTTCTTACCCTTAATCTTCACATAACATCCATAGCTATTCATCCTTTCTTAAAATCTAAAATCAAAGTACTTCAAGATCAATTCGAACAACTTTTGCCTATTTAATTTACTTCCCTAACTTCTTTATCCTCTAATTCATTAACAAAAACTCATGTGACTCCTACATCAAATGAAATTGAGCCTTTAAACGTACCCCAACATTATAATGATTATGGTTACCATTTCTACCATATTCTTATGCATTCTACATTGATCTTATATGAAAAAAAAAATTGAATTTTCAAATTTACAATTCCTTAAACACATTAACTTAAGGATCAAATGGGATTTATTCATTTTTTTCACCTTTATAGAACCATCATAAAGTAAAACTAGTAGCCAATTACATATATATGTTTCATATAACTAATCCAAACTAATTGATCTTTTTTAATATCTTACTATTTAGTTTTTTATTTAACTAATCAATTATACTATTAAACCAACCCATTTTCCCCTAAACTTAGAAATTATAGAAAAATATGTCAATTTTACCATTCAATCATTTAATTCATTATTGAAAAATTCAGTTATAATATAATTTGGTTTACATTAATAAATAAATCAATTAACTTCTCTGTCAAGATAAATCTACCATATTGATTTGAATGCCACTCAACCAATGCAATATGAGGGAGAAAGTAGTTATCAAGTGAATGAGAATAACATGTAACAACATAACCTAATAGGGCTTCTACTCATTTTTCTTTATTTTAAACAAATTAGAATGAATGATGTCATGAGACAAGTCTATCATTATACTCTTACAAGTAATGAAACGAAGTCACCATATAGTATTGAGAGAATTATACAAAACATTTTGGCATAACATCAATCCCCTAGTGGACACACATCATATGAGTAGAAATTTGAATCAATAGAAAAATCAAGCCTCTTGATTATTGGAATTCCTACAATAAAAAAGCTAGCAAAACTTCTTTTCAATCTATCATTTTCAAAATTATGTTAGGTGCACCATCCACTAGTAGTTTTATCTTCATTATAAGTTTCTACCCTATTCTCATCAACCATAAGGTAAGTTTCATTTGTCAATTGCCAACTTTATATGTTTGTACCAAGGTCATTGTGTCATGCACCCCTTTCTTTACCACTTCTCTAACTTTAATTTCTTATATGCCTAACTTTTTTCATCAACCTTATGATGTTCGTAAAGCAAAAGGAGATTAATGTGTGATAGAGAGGTTGTTCAAGTCGTACGTCTATATGACTCTAAAACATTTATATTTAAATGGTTTGTTCATAATTTTTTATTCTATACAATGATCAAACCTATTAATAAAGGACATAAAGACAATGTTGCAATTCAACCAGGTGTCACTTCTCTCAATCATATGCAAATTCTAGTAGACAACTACGAAAACAAGGCTCTAAAGATATGATAATACAAATGGATGATGAATTACTAAACAATGTAGGAATGCATTTTTCCCAATTGTTTATATGTTGAACAAGATTTTATTTTCTTTTCTACAAGCTAACTGGAACAAAGAAATCATAACCAAATGCAATAAAGATAGAATAATAGAGAGAGCTCATAATAGGAGCAAATATCCCAGGGAAAATATCATATCAGCATCAAGTGTCTCCTTTGAGATTTTGGAATCATACAAGAATTTGATATTAAGTTAGATGGTGTAGATTCTAAATGAGATGAGGAAGAAGATCTTAAAAATACTGGCTTTTAGGCCTGAGGAAGTCAAATCAGCTACAAGATAGGTGGAAACATACTACCTCTAAAAAGAGTATGAGGAGATGAAGAAAATTTTCTCCAATGTATTCCAGGGAGATGAAGAGAAACAAAGAAATGAAGACACTATAGATATGAATACCAGACACAAAGATCAAATGAATAGTCACATAGTTAAACAAAAGCTATTTAAAATGTCAGCTACTGATAAGATCTTAATTATACATCTTTTAGGCATTTTTCTCATAATGATTATCTTAGTTTTCCAAGACAATTCCATGTGATGTAGCTACATATATGGTTGATTATTTAATAAGATGTTGCTTATGTTGTTTTCAATGATTATTTATGTTTTATAAAACTTAGTGACCATTTTAATGAAAATGACCTTGACTATCTTATCTGTCTTTATGATTATTGTTTCTATTTTCTTTATATTTAGGAACTAATTCTCTCTTATAATTTAGGTTGTTATGAACTCTAAAATTTAGTATTTCATTGTTTTCCCAATTTACCATTAATTTTCCATATTTATATTGCATTTGTTTATAGAATTAATAACATTTGTTTTTTATTGTTATACGAACATAAACTTCGATTCCAATGGTATGATGAAACCTAATACATGTCAAATCAATCCATAATCAATGCATCTTGCATGAAGGCCTAGAGATAGGCTTAGAGAAGATGTTAAAATTATGTCTGAGCTTAATCGAAACAGTAAGTTTCATAGAACATATTAATGCATTTAAATGATAATTTGAGATAGAGAGTACTTTTGTTTAATTTATCAAATTGAATTTAATTGTATAACTCGAGAGACTGTGTGATTTAACTTAAGTAATCTACGATATAAGAAAATCTAAAAACATGTTGAATCAAGGTTGAATAATAAATACAAATACATCACAGAGGATTAAATATCTAGATCCTAGCTTCATTTTTTCATTCTTGTAGGCTTTTCCTTAGATTTATCTTTATTTATATTATTAATTTTCATTAATCAATTAATTAATTAATCAATCATCTTTAAGTAGGTTAGATAGTAAGGATAAAAATTCTTTAGTAATCACAATCCTCGTGGATTGATAACCTGGACTCACAATAGCTATACTATTTAGCCATAGGTGCACTTTCCTCATTGCATGGTTGGTATTGTTTATTTGTGATTCTTTTATTTATATTTATTTAAAACTTAGGCAAGTTCTACAGGCTATCAAGTTTTTGACATCGTTGCTGAGGACTGAACCCAAATCTCTCCCCCAAGATATTAGGGAATGACTTGAATATTACAGCTTAGAATGATTAAGATTATAAGTTGACTATTAATTATTTTATTTCAATCCAATTAATGTTCTTGATTTAGTTGAGAATTTATCAATTCTTGAATGTTTTATAACCCTGATTTTTCACTTTTACTTCTTTTTCTTTTGAGTGACTTGCATATGTGAGACCCTTATATATGATATCATGTATCTAGGGGCATTTCATATACATTGTTTTGTGAATTAGGAATAAGATGTGCAATGTTCTTTAAAAATTAAAAAAAAAAACGAAACACATATGTGATAAAGTGAACCTAGTTTTTCACTTTATTAGCTTTATACCGATAAAAAGGTTGAAGTTCATAAGTGGCACTATTAGTAATTTAAGAATGTGATCTAGCGTAGTAACTAAGGATGTTTACGACAAAATATTGATGTTAGTCCTAAATTACACCTAAGAAGGGGATGAATTAGGTGATAAAATTTCTTTTAAAGAACACAAATACTTTATCTAAAATGCAGAAACTAAATCAAAATAAAAAAAGTAAGACCAAGTAAGTGCATAAAAATTAAAAGAGTATAGAGAAGAAATACAATACCGATTTATACTAATTTGGAGTGGTCCACTTGCACTTATGCTTAGTTCCCAGCACATCCTATTGAGATGATTTTATTCAACTAAAAACTTCACAATTACAAGCTCATTTTTTTTATCAAGGATAACCTTCTCTCATTTTTTTTTAAGGTTCAAGAATAATCTCACAAAAAACAATACTTAAAATGGTTTTACTCAAAATCACGTTTGGTATAGAAAAGAGGCTCTAAAAAACATGATGAATGCACAATAACTCCTTACTCGATTTCACATAAACACATATCATACTAGGAATGCTCAAGAGAGTTATCAGAATACATAGAATGCTTGATAAACTAAACCTCCTATTAATCACTTTTATTTATACCATTAATCTTACTTAATTAGCCATTAGGCAACGGATCCTACACATTAAACACATATTACCGTTGTAAAATATGGTCGTTCCTAATCTTTAGCTCTATAATCTTATCATTCGATTATGAAGTTTGGTCGATTGGTCGACATCTGGTTAAACGATACACACAATTCGATCGACTTATACTTATTCGATCAACCACCCAAGAGACAGTAGTAACCATCCAACAAACAATACATCAAAACAAAATTTCAAGAATCAATAAAGACATTATATAATCAATACACTTAATTCAACCAATTCATGCTAACTAACTAAACTTATTAATTCATGCATTCTTATTCAACCAAAACACATATTAAGAGGATGTTTCACATGTACACACATCAAAACATATAAGTCTTCATAGTTATGCTCCTACATGCATTTTCTAAGTCATGAATACAAATATGCATGAATGAGCCTCTTAAATAATCATGAGTGAATCGAGAAAAATTTACAATAAAAATTACATAGAAACCTATATTGTAACTAATTCATTTCTTCAAACAGTACGAGTCTTTATACATAGTCTTCATGAATTCCAATTAAGCTCCAAAACTCCTTTACGGAATACACTTGAAATTCTTCCAAATACCTAACTTAAATACACTAAACATAACATTAGTAATAAAGGTGTTTTGTTGTCATCAAAATAAGGTGGAATCTCCCTTAGTTTAACAGTTTACCTTCACATCAAAAAGCTAGACAACGTGTATTGAGCGTTGCCTATTTACTAATAGTGTCATTGTGTGTGATAACAATGTTTTTGTTATGAAGGAATTGCGATATATAAGCTAAATAAAAAACATTAATTAATATTTGTTTTAACTCAACTAACTTTCAACTCTTGATCAATGTTGTTTTGAGAAAATGTTTTAAGTCGTTACTTGAGGACAAGTATCAGCTCAAGTTTGAGGGTATTTGATATTATCATAATTATACATCTTTAAACATGTTTTTACAATGATTGTCTTATGTTTGAGGGGTAATTCCATGTGATTTGGGTGCATATTTAGTTAATTATTGAATAAGATGTTGCTTATATTATTTTCAATGATTGTTTATGTGTTGTTAGACTTGGAGAGCATTTTAATGCGTTTCTAGATTTATAAGAGATATCGAATTAATTTGAGGAGTTAGAGCATCATTTTTTAAAGTTATACATCAAATGTCAAGGCCATAGGACAAGCTATGAAGAGAGCATCAAAAGAAGAGCAAGAGAAACTAAAAAACAAGCAACGGCTCAAATACAAGGTATTTTGTTAAGAAATTAAATGCACTTTTGGAGTTAAAATCGTTATATAATCAATTTAAGGAGCAAGAACATCATGTTATTGAGTTCTAAACAAAAGATTAAGGCCAAAGGACACGTAATAAAGAAGTTATAGCAAAAAGACTGAGAAAAACTGAAAGATGGAAAATCTAGAGTAGGCTATAGCCATGGGATTTTTCTCGAGAAAACCATATGAAAAGCCATGGTCATGGTTCTTAGTCGTGGGACTATCGAATCCCCTTATGTATTTAAGCTTTTTTAGGTTTTGTCTCATTGTCTTTGGTTCCTTGAAACCCCATAACCACTATCAAGAAATGATTCCTAAGTCATATTAACAAGAATCTGAGCAAAATTGAAGGAAGTGAAGATAAAGATTGGTCCCATAAATGATTCCTAAGTCATTTTATCAAAAATATGAGCAAAATTGAAGGAAGGATTTGGATCAAAACACCAAGAAAGTGAAGATAAAGATTGGTTTTCCAATAACAACCATAGAGGAGTCAAAAGATTTAAGCACCATGAACATGAGCCTTTCTATCCTATCTCTCTTTATGATGGTTATTGTTGTTTTCTTTATGCTTAATAACTAATTCTCTCATAGAATTTAGGTTATTATGAACTCTAGGATGTAGTATTTCATCATTTTCTTAATTTAACAATGAATTTCTATATTTGTATTAGATCTTTTTATGGAATTAACGACATTGGTTTTTAATTGTTTTGTGAATTTAAACTTCAATTTCAATAGTGTGATTACAAATTGAGAAATCGAATGTATGTCTAGATCAATCCATAATCAATGCATCTTACATGGAGCCTTAGAGATAGACTTACACAAGATATCAGGTTTAAATGTGAGTTAATTAAAACAACAGGTTTTATAGAGCATATTAATGCATTTAATCGATAATTTGAGATAGAGAGAATTTTTGCTTGATTTATCAAATTAAATAGAATGACCTAAGTTGAGAGAGTGTGTGATTTAACATAGGGAACCTATAGTCTAAGAAAATCTAGAAATATTTTGAATCAAGGTTAAACAATAAATTTGAATGCATCCTAAAGGGATTAATTACCTAGATCCTACGTTTATATTGCTTATTAATTCTTATGAGTTTGTCCTTGGATTTTTCTTTAGTTACTTCGTTTATTTTCATTAATCAATTATCTTTTGAGTATGCAAGATAGTAAGGATAGAAATTATCTAGTAGTTACAACCCTCGTGGATCAATAACTCACACTAGCTATACTACTTAGCGATAAGTGGACTTGTCGCATTACTTGTTTAACATTGTTTATTTTTTATTCTTTGGTTTATTTTATTTAAATTTAGGCATGCTCAACCCACTATCAAATGTAAAATCTCCTGCCACCTTAGATGCAAAGGAAAAGGAGTCACATTCTGCAATCTATGGAGAACCTGTATCAGTTAACTTGTTTGGCAATCTAGTCTTCCTATGTTAAAGAGACTAACTACAATTTACTCATCATTTTTAGTTATAAACTATTGTAGGCATAGAGTTACAATAAAATTGGAGGACTATTATTTATACCAATGATAAAGCCTAAACTACATGTTACTTAGCTAATCATGTGATTATATATAAGAGCTTTAGCTGTTATTTGGGACTGCTATATGAATTTTATGTAAACTCTTATGAACCTTAAGATTAATGAATTATATGTTTCAAATTAATTGATGCCTTCTTGTTATTGATCTGCCTTTACTAATTGTCTGTCTACTTATAGTCATTTCGCGTTTTCTTTACACTTATGGTTATTAAAAGTTAAATCGTTATGGGTTTCATAAAGTTAAGGATTTCTATTATATAATGCACTTTTGCTATCACATTTATATTGGGGGCGCACATCTTCTGTAGGTTTATAGCTGTATTTCACTATAAATGTAATTATGGTGTTTCTTATACTTGTTCATCCTATAATTTGCACATAGTATTATATCTTATTTATTATAACGTCATATGTTTTCTATGACCTCGTCCTTAATTTATCATATATATATATATATAATATACTTATAAATTGTATTAATTGTGTACATTAGTTGTACACCAAGTGTTAAGCCATATAATAAGTATCATGCATATATAATTACACATTATGATGTGAAAATCATATAATGCCTTAATTCATAGTGCACCTAAAGTGTACCTAAACTATATAATGTAGTCGTGCAATTCATACTAACCCTATATGTAAGGTACATACAT
>JAOXYD010111986.1:0-25156 GCA_028565735.1 Pinacopodium congolense
TTATTGCATTTACTTTGACATTTGCACTAACATTCCATATTAGGTTGAATATTGGTTTAGTGATTGCATTTAGTTTTTCAATTGAATTAGGTGGCTAGTTTTGAGTTTGCAAAAAGTTTTAATACCCAATTCACCCCCCTCTTAGGTGCCATAGGACTTACACAATCATAATAATTTCGGGGTAGGATTAGTGAGGGTAGTACAAGGAAAGCGCAACTAAGAACACCAAGATCTCTTCTCTAGCACTTTGGGTTCTTCATCACTTAATTAAACACACGATAGAATGCTCTTATGAAAATGTAGGGGTAGCAAAGCTTAATGAAATTATCCATTTATGGTTCATGACCAATAGCTGATATTCTAGCATCGTAGTTAAACTAGCTCTTTATTTTGCCCATAAGGGTACCAAGGTCAAAGGGGCATTAAGCGGTTCTTCTTTTGTCACGTGGCTAGCTAAGATCTTGGTAATTAGCTTAAACTGAATAGACCTAGGAGACGAGATCCAGATGGAGCCTTTAAACTATGTAATATGGATTCAAATGGCATTAGGACAAAAGGACATATGTAGTTCTCACACTTAAGAGAGCTTGACCCCAAGTTAATGAAAAAAAACATTAGTGAAGAGCTAAAGGATAGCAATGAATTTGATGAAGAGCAGGTTGGGGACATTGAAGCTAGCTCCTCCTCAAGTTCTAGGCCATTTGTTGCAACAAACTCTAATAAGCTTAGCTCCCAGGTAGAGGCTCTGCACCTCGAGATGTGAAATTATCAAATGACCAATGAAACTAGATAGGTTAAGTATCAATACATACAATGAGAGAGATGGGAGGAGCTACAATAACAAAGGCAAAAGGATCAGAGGATCCAGCAAGAGATATGGTAGTAACAACAAACATGGTGCCAGTAATACATGTAGTTTTATCCTCCACTACCATCATCGCCAGTTTCAGATTGATATGAGCCATGGATCCTGGGTGGTTTAATTTATTTTTATTCTTCTTTATTACTTCTATTACATTTTTTATTCTCATTTTGCTTTCATTTCATCATAGTTAGTTGATTTATAGGACTTACTTGATTTATTGGACTTAGTTTCCTTTTTTTTTATATCATGTTTTATTTTTCTTTGTCATATCTTGATCTAATCTTATGTTTTAGTGTTATTCTTCAAGTTTCAATCATAAGCTTTAGATCTTCGACCTTCTATCACATGCACGCTACTTTAGGTTACCATCATCATGTTTCAATATGGACTTCATTATTCAAGAGAGTGTTGTTCTCCTTTCCTTCCCTCACTTTTCATGTACTTTAATGGTTATAGGTCGTTTAAATTAAGGATGATTTGGTTTAAATGTGGGGTGAAATTTGAATATGACATGACCTATTATATATCACCATAGTTAAGTTGTTAAGAATCTAATGTAAGTGACTTAAATATATCATCTGGAATGGTTAAAATCGAAAGTTAATTATTAATTGGGGTGTTTTAATTTCATCAATTTTTTAAAATCTGGTGAGCGTAAAACAGATTTTGATTGATTTTGATCAAAATTTTTATTTCCTTTTTTTTTTATGTGAATTGCATATGATTCTCGACACTTTTTATGTTTAATGTCAAATTTACAATGTTGTATCATCTAAACTTTTGTGTGAATTTTAAATAGGATGTGCTTTTAATGAATGAAAAGTGTACATGTGTTTAAATGATGTGCTTTTAATGAATGGAAAGTGTACATATGTGAATTTGGAATAGGATGTAAATGAATGGAAATTGTATATGTGTTAAATGTATGAGTAGAGCTAGTAGTCATTTGTAATTGTGAGCTAGTTGAGAAACTGAGAGTGTTCACGAAAAAATGTTTATCTTCTCATCAAAAGGCTAGATAAAATTGCAAACAAGCTAAAATGGGTAATCAAGTTGAATAATTAGGGGATATTCATGAAAAAAATGCTTTCCCTCGCCTCAAAAGAGAAGGTGAAACCCAAAAATTGCTCCAAATTAAAAATTGAGTTATGATTTATGTTTATGATGATTTCCTTAAACAAATTTGCATAATAATCTATATGAAACTTCATAAATATTTGATATTATAAGTTAAAGGTTGCCTAGATACTAACTGTATGATTGAGTGTGTGACGAAAAAAATTTTATCCGGAGGAAATTGAGTTTTACAAGCTAAACCAAAAGCCCTTGATTGATTTTTGTTTGTGCTCAATTAATTGTAAACTCTTGATCAATATTGTTTATAGGGATGTTTAAGTTGCTACTTGAGAATAAGTAATAGCTTAAGTGTGGTAGTATTTGATAACTTCTTAATTATACATGCTTTAAGTATGATTTAGTAGTTGTTTAGTTGAGTTTCAAATGAAAAATTCATGTGATTCTTAGGCATATTAAGTTAAACTCTTTAAATGAGATGTTAATTAGTTATTTTCTATGCTTGTTTATGTATATAAGATTTGAAGAGTAATAGATTGCATTCCTCAGGCTCAAAAAGATGTAGAAACAACTTGGACAGTAAGAATATTATGTTGGGAAGCTCGATACAAATTTTAGGGGAAAAGGGTGAGATATAAAGGAGTTATTGCGAGAAGACCGAGAACAACTTAGATGTTAGAGGGGTCACGGCTAGCATCGCAGTCGTGTTAGAGGGGTCATGGCTAGCATCACAGTTGTGATAGAGGGATCATAGCTAGCATCACAGTTGTGATCCCTGTCTTATGGCCATGATTTTTGTCAAATGGGAAATCATAGCTAAAATCACAGGTTGATCCTAGTTGTGATTCTAGATAGACCCACCTTATATGATTAACCCAATTTGATCTAATTTATGCTTCCTCTTACTTTAAAACCCTTGAATTAAGCCACAAAGGAGGAATAATCAATCCTAAGCCATCTTTTAAGGGTTTTGCCCAATCTTGAAGGTGATAAGAATGAAATATATTAAGTTTTCATATGCATTTTAATGCCAATTCAATTATACTTTTGTGTTTAATCCCTCATTTTGTGTTCTTATTGAGTTTTCATGTAGATTTAATCATAGAAAACAAATATAAGCTAAAAAGAAGAAAATTAAAGAAGAATTGGAGCAAAAATGAAACAAAGGCTTGGAGTCTGCACCAATATGATGGCTTAGGAGGACTAATACGACTGGTTACCAACCTGTCGTATCCCTCTAAAACCTACTGTTAATGTCCCTATTAGCAAAAAGAATAAGGGTAATAAGGTCTTTTCACACCAAAATCTTCCTAAATCCCAATAAGGCACTATAAAACAATGAGAGGGGGCTGAGCGCGTCATCTTTTTCTCTCCACTTGGAGAAGCCCTTTTGCTTGTGTTTTTTTGATTTTTTTTTCATGGATTTTGATTATTCTTCCTTGTTATTTCAATTTTTGCCCTTAGATTTCATATTTAGGTGCTGCTTTCCTTTTTTTTAATTGTTTTTGCTACTACTTTCCATTTTCGTCAGTTTGTTTTATTTGTTTTTTTAATAGATTTTTAGTATTTAATTAATGGATGCTTGGTTATTGTTAGTTTAATGCATTTTCTAAATTTCCAAGCCATTGTTATCTTGTTATCTTTATGGTTTATGCATATTTTAGTTTGAGTTTTATTAACTTCAGTTTATGTTATTGTTTAATTTACTATGTTTAGCTAATTTAGTTTTGTTTTGGAAGATATTAATGGGATTTTTGTTTAATAATTATGAGAATTGGCTAGGAATTGAATGGGCTTTGTGGTTTAGGTTAGGATTGAATTGAAATTTTGGTAAAATGATATGAATTAGGGATTAATGCTTAGAATTAGCTACTATAGGTATGATTTCTAGTTCAATTGCTAGGTAAAGGCTTATGATACATAATTGTTTGTAACTAATACCACAAGTAGCAATAGGTTCATTGGGTTTGCAAGTAAACTTAGCCAATTTAATCTAGGATTCCAACCCTCTAAGCTACTTAGTCCGAGCTTGTGTGACTTTGGCTTAAGCTAGTCATTTCCCATTTCTTAAAGCTGCTACGCTGTTAAATCTAGAGAGCTTATTCTAGGTTATTGCATGGTTATGGATAGGTTTTCCATTGTATAGGACTTATCTAAAAATAGAGGAACATATAATTCAAGAGTTTGTTTAAGTCTATAGGCTAACACCTTAGACCAATCACAATCTATCTATTTAGAGGATCACTTATCCCGAAGTTATCTTTCACCCATCTTTTCATATTTGCTATTTGTTTCTTATTTGTTTGTTTCTATTTCGTTAATTGTCTTTAGTGTTTAGTTTAACATTTCCATATCCAGGGGTTTTCTTTTCTTTTTGTTTTCCTTTTTAGTCAACATTATAATAACTTTTGAATACACTAGCTCCACGTGGGATCGACCCTAACTTACCTTAACTATGTAGTTAGGATTAGTTAGGTATTTTATTTTTTGGTAGCTTATGACAAGCTCACCAAATTTTTGGCACTGTTTCTAGGGAGTTGGCACTTTTTTTAAAATTATTTTCTAGTGTTGTTTTTATTTTCATTGTTTTTGGTCACTTTGTCTTCTGTTTGTCTTTAATTCACAACTTTTTCTAACTTTGAGATCTTTTAGCAGCGATGGATCATTATCAGCATGCTTTCCAGTTTGATTCTTATTCTTATTTTCTTGATAATACATTTGATTCTTTTACAACTTCTAGGTTAGAACATCAAGTGGCGAATTTCACACCATTAGTCGCGCAAGTACCTATGGGTGATCAACAAGCTAAGGTATGTGAAGTTTGCTCATTTTTTAGTTATTCTTTTTGTACATGTCCTATTTTGCGGGATACACTGTAATATAGTTTCGATTCTCCACCCAGCTACTACCAAGCTCAAGCACACTTCCAGACTGTGGTTCCACCTCCACTATTGCCACCATAAGCTGGTGGGATGTCTTTCGAGGAAATTGTGAACACTTTAATTCTAGTAAGAAATGAGGAGTAGCTTGAATACCTTAGAAGATTAATTAAGCAACTTAGCAGAAGTGGTTCAGATCAATGAATCCCAAGTATCTACAAGTGTTCTAAGCCAACAAAAGAGCGATGCTAAGGAGATGTGCACTATTCCATCAAAGAGTGGAGAATAATAGAAGCACCTAGAATCAATAGAGGAAGAGCAAAAGAAACTAGGAGAGGAAGAGCCACTCATTCGAGAAAAGATAGAGGGTACCCATCCTCTTAAGGTATGCAATACATTTCATATTATTACTAATCAAATTTCATTTTCTTTTCCTAGTTGCTTATAGGTGATAGAAGAAGAAAAAGAAGAGAAGTAAGATAAAGAAAAGCCGTATGACGCTAACTTGATGAATTATTTATAGGCAAGCAAGCTAGGAGTGGAAGGTGACAAGCAGGATGTCGAGTCTTCATACCCATTGGCGATATTATTACGGAGAGACCATCCTAGGAGAAGAAAGGGAGATGTCCATACCGGTGAGTGGACCTTACACTTTGATGGCGAGATGATAAGGTTCCATGCCTCCACAGTTATGTGACATCCGACTAATTGGGAGCTTACTTTGAGAGAAGTTACTCCAAGATTCTCACATGGTTTAAGCATGCTTCCTATTGGACTTAAGTATCCATTCGACAATGAATGATGTCGAATATGCCGAGGGTCAAGCTTATGATAGGAGGTACCTTATCCGTATATTTTTATTTGTTTGTTTTTATTTTCTGTAAATATTTGTTAGTTGGTTTGCTTTGCGTGTTTTATTTGTTTTTTTATGTGTTTTTATTATAGGTGGAAGATGACTGATTTATTCTTTAAGAGGGAAGCTACAATCTTTGTTTTTAGGATTCGTATGGCCTCTCTAGGAGAGTATTCTTGTTCCCATTTTTTCATTAATGTAGTGACATTGGAGATAATGTCCCACTTAAATGTGAGGGTAGGAAACTTGGGAAAATTTTTTAAACACTTAAGGACCGTTTGATTCAGCATTTGGTTGTGATTTTTAGTTATGGTTGTTATATTTTTGTATTGGGTTTGTCTATTTTTATGAATTTTTGTATTATCTGTCTCAATTTCTGTGCTGTATTAATGTGTTTTTTTTCAATTTTTGTAATGTTTTATTTTAATTTTTATGTTTAGAAAAACCAAAAACCAAAACCACATAAAGAATCACAACTGAACGAGCCCTTAGATTATAGTGAGTTTAATGGTGATGATGAGGATGTGGTAGTTTGATGATTTTGATCTTTAGTTAATAGTGAATTGTGATGCTTGAATGAAGTTGATGCTTTTAATTTGAGAATCTCTGCTTAGCTTTTAAAATGATGCTAACTTTTTTTCATTTTTCCTTTTCTTTTGAGTGCCTTGCATGAGTTTAGTAACTCATTTATATGATATTTAATGTTTAAGTCCATTTTATGTGATTTGTTATATGAATGTGAGATGGGGTGTTTAATATAAAGTGTCGAAGGAAAAAGAAAATGAACAAAATAGAAAATAGAAAAAAGAAAAAAGAAAGAAAAAAAGAAAAAAAGAAAAAAGGAAGAAAAGTATTCTTGTTATCATGTTGTTGAAAGCATCTTTATTTTGTGTTGTTAAATAAGAAACATCTGTGTTCTTTTATGATGTTTTTTATATTGGACAATGTTTACTTCGCTAGCTTTAACCCAATGTAAGGTTGAAGTTATGATTGTTGTTTTTAGCCATTAGAAGATGGTGATCTAACCTAGTAACTAGGGGTGTCCATAATAAATGTTCACCTTTGTGTTAAAAAGTTAGATGACCTCCCAAACAAGTATTACTCAAATCTCATACTATATCATGCTTTCATTTCTATTTTTTCATTTTGAGCATCCTTAATTAGTTTGTATTATAACCTATGCGAAATGGCTTGAATGATGGATATTACGCATATTGGGTTACTTTTTAACTAACTGTGTGCTTTGTTTGTGATTAACTTATTTTTGATCATGATAGAGTTGAAATTTGTGAATTGGATTAAAAGAATTGATTGATTTCTATTGTACTTAATTAGTTATTAACTCTTGATCGGGAGTGTTTGAGGAAAGTGTTTAAGTTATTGCTTAAGAACAAGCAATAGATTACGTGCGGGGATATTTGATAGGATTAAAATATATTAAGTTTTCATATGCATTTTAATGTCATTTCAATCCTATTTTTGTGTTTAATTGTTCATTTTGTGTTCTTATTAAGTTTTCATGCAGATTTAATAATGGAACGTAAATACAAGCTAAAGGGAAGAAGTTTGGAGAAGAATTATAGTAAAAATGAAGTAAAGGCTTGGAGTCTGCACTAATACGATTGGCTAAGAGGACCAATACAGTTTACCGCTCTCCATATCCCTCCAAAACCTAGGACCTATACGATAGGTTGCCAGTCTACCGTATTACTTAAATAACCTACTGTATAGGTCCCTGTCAATGAAAAAAATAAGGACAGCAAGGTCTTTTCACACCTAAACCTTCCTAAATCCTAATGAGGCACTATAAAATGTAGGGAGGGGCTTGAGGGCACCAACTTTGGCTCTCCATTTGGAGAAGTCTTCTTCTTGTGTTTTCTTAGTTTTTTTTCATGTGTTTTTATTGTTCTTCCTTGTTATTTCAATTTTTTCCTTAGATTTCATGTTTAAATGTTGTTTTCCTTATGTTTTAGTTTTTTTTTCTACTAATTTCCATTTTCATCAGCTTTTGTTATGTGTTTTTGTTAGATTTTGGTATTTAAGTAATGGATGCTTGGTTATTGTTAGTTTAATGCATTTTCTTAATTTTCTAGCCATTGTTATATTATTTTCTTTAGGATTTAAGAATATTTTAGTTTGGGTTTTGTTAGTTTCAGTTTATATTGTTGTTTAATTTATTATATTTAGCTAATTTAGTCTTAGGCTGGAAGATATTAATGGGATTTTGGTTTAATAATTATGAGAATTGGCTAGGAATTGAATGGGCTTTATGATTTAGGTTAGGATTGAATTGGATTATAGTCAAATGACATGAATTAGGGATTAATGCTTAGCTTCCCTAAGCATGATTTTTGGTTCAATTGCGAGGTAAAGACTTGTGATACGTAAGTGTCCGTAGCTAATACCACAAGTAGCAATAAGTTCATTGGGTTTGTAGGTAAACTTGGCCAATTAATCTAGGATTCCAATCCTCTAGGCTACATAGTCCGAGCTTATGTGACTATGGTTTAGGCTAGTCATTCCCTAGTTCTTTAAGCTACTACGTCGTTAAATCTAGATAGCTTATTCTAGGTTGTTGCGTGGTTAATGATAAGTTTTATATCGTATAAGACTTTTCTAAAAATGAAGGAACATATGATTCAAGAGCTTGTTTATGTTTATAGGCTAGCATCTTAGACCAATCACAATCTATCTGTTTCAAGGATCAATTATAAGTCTAGAATCCTAAATTTATCTCCACCCAGCTTTTTGTATTTTTTATTTGTTTCTTGTTTGTTTGCTTCTATTTCGTTAATTGTCTTTAGTGTTTATTTTAATGTTTCCGCATCCATGGGTTTTCTTTTCTTTTTGATTTCCTTTTTATGAAACATTAGAATAACTTTAGCATACCTTAACTCTCTATGGGATCGACCTTAACTTGCCTTAGCTACTACGTAGTTAGGATTAGTTAGGTATTTTATTATTTAGTAGCTTACGACGATCTCACTAAAAGGAGAGGAAAGTTTCAAACATAAGAAATTAAAGATTAAAGTTAGGAATTTGCATCAATAACCATTAATGAGTTGGGGATTTAGATTAATTCATCATGAGCTTTTCTTAATCCTTCTTCTAATTAATTATTTTTATGAATCATAAAATGTTTATGAACTAATTATTTTATAGTACTTGACTTTTTGTGAATTTTAGGATATAGTATTCTTTGTTTAACTTTTGATTTCCATATTTGATATTAGAATTATTTATGGATATTAATTACTTTACATTTAAATGTTATGTGAATGTAAAATTTGATTCCAAAGTTTTTATTTATATATGATCTATTGAGAAATCATTATGTGCTTTAGATCATTCCATAAATGATATATCTTGTATAGAGTCCTAGAGATAGGCTTACATAAGATGTCTAGATTATGTGTGATCTTAGCCAAAATAATAGGTTCTATAAAGCGAATTAATGCATTCAATCAATAAGTTGGGATAAATAGAAATTTTTCCTAAATTATTGAATTGAATAGGATTGCACAATTCAAGAGAGACTGTGAATTACCTTAGGGAATATATATTCTAATAAATTTGGGAAACTAGTTAAATCAATATAAACAATGAATACGAATATGTCATAGAGTGATTAATTACTTCAATCCTAACTTAATAATTAAGTGTTACTTCTTGTAAGTTTGTTTAGGCAATTTAATTTTAATTTTTTTCATTTATTTTCTTTGTTAAACCAATCAATCATCTTTCAACTTGATAGTGTAAGTAATTTAGATAAAGATTCACTAATAATTGTATCCCTATGGATTAGATTACAAATTCACCTTAATTATATTGCAATTAATAGGTAAACTTGCTTATTTGTGTTTTGTGGTATTTTTAGTATGTTTGTTTGAAAATTTGATTAAAACTTAGGTACGTTACAAGAAAATCACTAGGATCCCATATCCTTAAAGATTAAAAATTGTTCAACTAGACAATAAATTTAGGAAATTCCTAGAAGCTTTTAAGAAATTCCATATTAGCATTCCATTTGCAAAAGAACTTGCTTAAATGCCTTCTTATGTGAAATTTTTAAAGAATATTCTATCGAATAAAAGGAAGTTAGAAGTGTAGGAGATTGTCAAACTCAATGAAGAGTGCTTTGCCATTTTATTGAAGAAGTTATCACTCAAGCTTAAAGATCCAAGGAGTTTTACCTTCCCTTGTATTATTGATAACTTACAAATAGATAACGTTTTAATCGATCTTAAAGCTTGTATTAACTTTACCCTTATGTTAATTTTTAGGAAAATAATATTCAAATAGTCACAAACTACTACTATCTTTTTACAACTTACAGATTGCTCTATTACACATTCCATAAAATAATAGAGGATATGCTTGTAAAGGTGAAAAATTTTATTTTTTAGTAGATTTCCTTATTTTAGATATAGAGGAAGACAAAGATGTAATCATCATCTTAGGAAGACCATTCATGGCTACTGTAGGAGTCATGTTGGATGTTTGAAAAGGAAGACTCATCTTAAAACTTTAAGTTGAGGAAGTGATCTTCAATATATTTAATATGAATAATTATTCCTATACTATTGATTCTTATAAGTTTATTAGAGTAATAACTAATCAGCTTAAGACAGGTGATGTTCTTTGTGCAGGCAACGTGAAGATCAAGCTTAAAGATTTGAGTTTTTGTAAGATAAGGAGGAGACTAATGCAATTAAAGTCCTATACTCCAAATGTTGTACATGGACATCCAATTGAATTATAGGAAATAATGGCTTTAGGAACCACTTGTTTAAGGCCTCCATGAAGTTTTAATAGGATTAGCTAGGTAAAGACATTAAAGAAGCAATTTTTGGGAAGCAATCTAACTAAGATTTTTTTCTTTCATTTAGTTGTTTAAGAAAGAGTACAATCATTTTGTTTATGTGATCCCTAAATTAATGACATTTAAGCAGTTTGAAACTATATAGAAAAACATAGGATAATGTATAAACAACAACCTTCAACGATGCTATTGTTCATTGATGGAACTTGTTATAACATGTGTTAAGAACATTATGCCCACTATAAAATAGTGCTACTATAGTTAAACCCAACCATCATTATAATGTGATTCTTCACTATAAACTGTGTTTTTTTGCCATAAGGCCTAACCTTTCTCATTTCTTCTTCTTCTTCCTTACCCTGTTATCAATCTCATACCCTTATTTTTTCTTTGCAAGTTTCATCTTTTCCTCCTATTTTCACCAATAAGCCCCTCCTTTCTTACTAAATTTGTGCTATTATCATTATGGAGGATTTTTTTTTATTGCTAAGAAACCTCCCACTCCCTTAGTTCTCCTCTGAATTGACATTATTCCCTTTTCACTATTGGACTTCTAATTTCTTCAAGTTTTAGTAGGTTTCCTTTATGTTTGTTAAGTTTCTTAGCTCATTAGATTCAACAACTCCATATCCACCTTCTAATATAGATTTCAACCAATTTTCTCCTCATCAACAATGGAGTATTCTAATAATAGTGAGAATACTTCATCGACTAAAGCATATATTATGGTGACCTCAACTGAATATTCCAACAAATAATACTACACATTTTCATCTATTAATTTAATCCCAAGGCACCACGGACTACCCCTCCTTACAGCTAGAGGAAGAGTCTAGCATATGACACCTCATATTTAACATCAGTTGAAAATAGTAAGTGGTTTTAGGCCTATAGCAATAATGATATTATAGTGGAGTGCATTTTGACACATGTGATTAATACAGAATTTGATATCTTTAATGCTTTCTGATCACTAGAATGGGACTCAGTGTTACACTTGGATGGCCCATATTACCCTAATTTTCTTTGCAAGTTCTATGTCATTATAAAATAAAAGACAAAGCAAGATATCATTAAGATCAAACCTTTTGTGCAAGTTAAACCTGTCATATTCAATCATGCTTACTTATCTACTTTCCTAGGTGTACTCTATGAAAGCATGATATACAAGATGTATAGCTCCTCAACTTAGTTATGATGAAGATACTAATTTTAATTAAGAGCCCACCGAGCTAGCACCTACTACTTCACATCTTTTTCCCGATGTTAGTCCTTTTAATTCTATTTCATCTAATTTATCCATGAGCATCATACATGATTGACCTCTTTAGATTAACAATAAGCTAAACTACTAGTAGAGGTAGATCAGTCAAATATAGGAGAATCTGTGGGTGAGAGATTTAGGATCTAATGGTTAATCCTATCATGTTGTACACTTTTGTTTCGTTTAATGATCTTTGATCTCATGTTATTTTTATCAATGTTACATGGAGTATATTATTATTATCACTTTTTTATTTTGTTTTTCTTTCTACAAAGATAACTATATTACTCTCAAATTAGACACTTAAATGATTAATGATATTAAGGGAGTTTTCCTATTCCATTCACTCTCTTTGTGTGTTTATTGTTTTTATTTAAATATTAGACACAATGTTCAACTTAAGTGTGGGAGAGGAAACTAAGAACATAATTATTCTTTACACTTGAGTTTTGCAAATTTGACGGGGATTTATCTAGTATCTCATTTTGAAATTCATTTCTATTAGTTACTTAAATATTAATTAATGTTCTTTGATTTAATTAACGTAATTAGTATAGTCAATATTGATTGATTTGTGATTGGTTATGAATTTTTTAAACTATGGTTATAAACCACATATATGAAGTTAATTCTATATGTATGAGTATTGAATTCATAATGAGACTTTGTATGTATCTTTAAGTGAATTTAAATGTGTTCAATTTAAGTAATTTTGGTAAAATTTTAAAATTTTGAGTGCTTGAAATTGGTTGAATTAAATTGAAAGTGATTATAATTAGGAATGTGTACGAAAAAAAATTAAGAGTATAAAATGCACTAGTTATGATAAGATAAAGCATGAAATACACTTATCTAATTTAATTATGAAAAATTAATAAAGTTAAGGTATGATAGAGTATAAAACCCGAATGCCATTCAATTACCTTAGGAGAATTTGTATGATAATTCATATGAGTTTCTTAAGATTTAATATTATGCATGAGAATTAGCTATATTGCATGTTTTATCCATTGATGTGAATTCAGGATAAAAAAAAAATTAGGTGTCTTGGCTATGTTAGTTGCATTAGTTTGTATTCAAGTACTTGATTGATATTTAACGATCCTTAGAAAAATTTCGAATGGGTATCCAGATAAGTTGCTTGAGGAAAGCAATAGTTCAAGTAAGGGAGAACTAATAAGGGTGTTTTACATAGGTTTTTAGGAAGTAAATTTATATGTTTTTACCCCTATATATAGATTTACCCTCTTTATAAGCATTTTTTTTTTGTTAATTTTCATGTTCATGCCTAATTAAGGAGTTGGGTGAGAAAAATGTTACATTTAGATGATATTGGTAGAAGATCAATGATGGTTTATAATGATGTCATTGTTGTTACTAAGAAGTACCATTGTAGTCTCAGAGGAAGACAAAGAATCAACATTAATGAAGAATGATGTCGTTGATCTCAGAGTGAAAAACCATTGCATTACTAGTTGAAGTTAGAGAACCAATAATTGACTATAATGGAATCATTATGGATTCAATGTATCACTGTTAATGCTTCAGTTCAAGGAAGTGAACCAACGGTAACACAGAATGAGGTCGTTGTTCCCCAAATCCAAGGCCCATTATACTCCTAATAGGCGTGACTAAAAAGATGTTTTAAGGGCAATGCAAAGATTTCACTCTCTAATTAACCTTAAAACCTATAGTAATTGTTTAATAGAGAAGGGCGAGTGATCAACATTTTTTAAGTTATTCTTAGCTCGTTTTTCTCTCAACTTTTGTTATAGAGATATAAAGTAGTAAGTTCAAGTTTTCTCTGAGTACGTTCAAGGAACTGGAGACTAATCTAAAATTGATATAGCTCAATTCGATTCTATCTGATACTCTTATTCTTTTGTACTCTAACCCATGTTGTCATTGATGATAATGTGTTCTTCAAGTATATTTGTGTGTCTCATAAAAGTTATGCATGGCTGAATTCATAAAAGTATATTTGTGTGATACTTTTGCCTAATTGCTTCATGAATACACATTCTTTTGAGCATCTAATCAAACATTTCACAAGAAATCAAGATACCCACTTCTACATATTAAATATTTCATATTAACTTCTACTAACCCTGAAAGGTTTTCTTCAAAAACAATTAGTAAGTTTATGGGCTTTGCTTATTTCTATTTCAGCCTTTGTTTGCACAACTTCTTGCTCATTTTGAAAAAGGGGGAGGGAATTAATTGATAATTTGTTCTTTTGTTGTTCATACACTAAGTACATATGGCAATCCGTACGTTAGCTATGCAATATTTAGAATAACACAGCAGATTGGTAGGTGCTAACGGACTGGTCTATCAACTATAAAGCTGCATGCTTAGGTGATAAACTACTTTACAGAATTTCATTAAATTATGCTTTATCACTTATGGTTGGAAAGAAATAGACATACCTTCAGATGATAGAAATTGAAGAGGGAAACCCTGACTATGTTCATTATAGAGATAATTAGAGAGCATTTGCGGGGCCATAAGATCTAAGGCAAGTGCAGCATCTCTATCAGGAGCAGGTGGAGACTATCAAATGATGCTTAAAAAGTAAGGCCAGGGACACAAGACGCAAATTGATTGAATTCATGAAGTCATGAGGAGCTGGCCATGAATATCGTTGTAACATATTGGGGCTAAGAAGAAGTATAGAAAATGTTTATATATGGTCGTAACTGATAGGCTTTGTTTGGATGGAAAGGATCATTTTGCTGCAATATGGTTGTAACCATTTTGGGGAGGATTACTAATTAAAGAAAGAAAAAACAATGCAAAAGAACTTTATTCCTACTTAAAAAAGTATTTAGTTTTTCAATTAAGATGGGGTAATTTTTTAAATAAAAAAATAATCAATTATATTAAAATATTTTGTCTTTTACTTAAATTGAAAAATTCACGAAAAATATTATATCCTCTATTAGAGAGGAGAAATGAGTATGGATATTCTAATGATTCATTAATTATTTTTAAAATAAAATGAAAAAAAAAAGGAAGAACAAGCTTTTCCTTCTCATTAAGTTTGTTGAATGGTCATCCCTAAGAGGGTTGTCTGCGTTATAAAAAGTCGCATGTTCAGGTTTTGCTGTACTCTCGTTCATTGTCGAAGCAGAATTACTCATGCTAAAGCCATGTCCAAGGTTCTTCTCAGAAGTCTTCATTTATAACATGCCAGATGACTTTTCCATATCAAATCTCTCAACTAACGTCGCATCATTTTCATTTAACATTCCACAGTATTCAAGTATGTAATGGTTTCTCTAATCCTTTGCTGGGCAGATTTATACTTCGTGAAATTGACTATATATTTTACGTGGCTTGCGTCTATAGTGACTTGGGTTGCCATTTATTTCACGTGCCTCGCATTATCAGTTGTTAAAATCATAGCAGTAGGGATAAACTATGTAACGATGGGGCTTCTTAGCCCTTATTGACCTCTTGCCCTTTATTATTTCAGTCATTTCTCTTCTCTTGGTGGGGGTATTTGGTATCGTTTCGATTTTTTGTTTTTTGTTTCTGGTTTCAAAAATATAGATATTAAAGAAAAAACTTTGTTTGTTACATTTTATTTTAACTTTTTATTTTTTAAAATCAGAAAAGTTAAAATAAAAACAGAGAAAACAATGAAACAGTATTTTCCCAAAAAAACCCAAAAAACCAATTAAATTGATTGAAGCAATGAACAACTCACAGAGGAGATTGGAGGAAACCCAAACTCAAACAAGAACCATCACTAACCATAGCTCAACTTTAGATAGCTTGGGACCAAACGATAAGATAATCTGACATGAGATCGGATATCCAAGCCGGCATAACACTCTACTTAGAATTAATAAATCAGCTCATTCAAAGGCATAACACTACTAGAGAAACTAATAAGAGGTAGCTGGAATATGCCCCGTGAGTCTAATAAGTCAAGAGCTAGACCAAATATCACACTAAGCCTCACCATCTCCATTTGTTGCGAATGGCCTCACTATGCTCCAGGTGACAATCATGCACTACAGCTTCCAGCCTAGCTGTATTGATAATGACTTGCTAGCATTACTCCTCAATCGAATGATTACCTTGAAAAATTCTTGACTTCCTTACCTTTCATATGGCCTTGACTAAATTTCCTATGCCAACTTTGCAGAGCATCCTATCTCTTTTCATCAGATATCTTCAGTCGTGTATCTAAGAAGTAGTTCCCTACAAGCTAGACTTAGCAGCTGCTATGTTGCAAAGACGCTTGACTTGAGTCCAAACACTATCTGAGCACTGCAACCAAAAAAAAAAAAAAAAAAAAGTAAGATGTAGTTACAACCTTCATATTGCAGAGAACACAAGTGGCTGAAATGTTAAAGAATCTATTCATTTTATCCACAGAGTTCAACCTTCCTTTTAAAGCCAGCCACAAGCAAAAAGAAGCTCTAGGATTCGCACGCTCTATCTGAACTACTTTGAACCAGACCACTTTAAAAGAATGAGTCCTGAAGTGAGTTTCAACCATAGTACATTGTCCTCTACTTTTGAGTTTAGTCTAAAATTAAGAATAGCATCCCTTAAAGTTGTGTTATGCAGTTATTCCAACAGATTCCTCTATGTAGTGGCAACTTGTCACAAACTACCAAATGATAAATCTAACTAATCCTTTTATATATTAGGATAAGCTATGGTTGAATTCACAGAGCGTTAGGGTGAGTTAAAGCTATTTTTATTGTTGAACAAACGGAAAATAAAAAGAAATAAAACTCCCTAAAATTTTGTCAAAGTAAAACAAATAAAAAAGGTAAATGACGAAATCAAAGCAAACAAGTAAGACTGCAAAATAGAATTAAACAAATATCAATAAAAGAAAGTTAGACAAAAGATGTTTATAGGATTCCAAACTTATAACTAATCATTAAAAACATAAGATTGTGTTTTACCTAAGATACTAGCCTATGGAGACAAATAATCTCTTGTGTCTTAAGTTCCTTTTATTTTAAACAAATCATGTATGATATTTATCACTAACCATGCAATATCCTAGAACATGTCCTCTAGATTTAATAATGTGGTAGCTTTAAGTAATAAGAAATAAGTAGCCTAAGTCATAATCACACAAAATCGGATTATATAACTTAGAGAATTGGAATCCTAGACTAGGTTAATTAAATTTACCTACAAAATCAATTAGTTTATTGCTTCTTATGGTATTTATTAATGACAATTAAGGATAAAAAACCTATACCTAGCAATTGAATTAAAAATCGATAATAGAATGATCAAACCTAGTGGAAAATTTCTAATTCATGGCATTTATCTTGAATTCCAATTCAATCTTAATCTAAAATGCAATGCCCAACGAAAATCAAATCATATCTTACAATTATTAATCCAATATCTCTTTAATATCTTCTTACCCAATAGAAACTTAGCCTAATATAATGGGATTACTCAAAAAAATAAATTGCATAATAACATCATTAATGAATAAAAAAAAGCTGGTAGAATTGGAAATAAAACTGTCTATTCAATTATACTAAAAAATTCATACAATATTCGAACATTAAAACACCAAAAACCATTTAACATTCATATTAACTAAGAACAAGGTATAGAAAAATGTAAATATCATTAATAAAGCACTAAAACAACTATAAATGAAGCTTAACCATAACTAAACACTAAAATAACTAAACTAAAAACAAAGCAGTAACAAAACCCAACTTAAAACCCTAAAATAATAAAGAAAATACAAGGAAAACAAGATGAAAGCTCAAAGAAATAGGCATGGCTGTTGGAGAATATGTTTATTATCTTCAAGGCCCTATTTATACCCTTGCTAATTAGGGTAAAGTTAAGGATAAGTGAAAGACCTCTTTGCCCTTTTTATTTTTTGCAAACAGTTCATACAACAGTGGTCTACTTATCCCACTTGAAATGTTGATTTCTTTAATGGCCATCTACTTGAAATGTTGTTGACTAGCTATAGGCCACTGTTGATGGTACAAGTTGATCGCCCTTTCTCCATTGTTGCTTCAATTCTCTCTAAAACTAGATGTTTTGATCAAAAACTTGTGTCAAAAAATAAAACATGTCATTCAACACATAATAACACAATTTGAGTACTTTTATACCAAAATAGGGATGAATTTCTATACACATACCAAAACTTAACAAAATTCATCCCTATCATCTAGTTAGCACGTCATTTATAATTGCATTTTAAGTAATGGTTGCTTTGAGAGGAGCAAATCAAAATTTTTTATTAGAGGACTCAAACTAGTCTAATAATCATTGCTAGAAGGAGGAAAGTTTACTATTAGCAATTCTAATTTTGATCATCGTTCTTAGCTCATCCCTCATTTTAACAAATTCACCATTGTCCAAGGAGTATCATATCTTTGTTGAACATTCCAAAAACTTACATTATGTAAGTAAAGTGCATGAACCCACATTGCTCATAAGGCTTCTTCTTTCTGTAAGAATTTTCCATATTAAATTTGATAACAACAATTTATTTATGATTTTGAGAGAAGGTATAGCTAAACCACCTTCATCTTTTGGTAAGCATAACTCACTCCACTTCACCTTGGCAGTTACTTTCTTACTGTGATCACCAGACTATAGAAGTATTTTCATGGCTTACTCCATAGTTTTGATAACATTAGCCAGTAGCATAACATATGCAGAATAATACACATGAAGATGATTAATGATAGATATAGCTAAACTCTATTCAATTTGAAAGCTATTTATTACTCCAAGTAGTTGATCTTCTATATATTTTCTTAATTAAAGGCAATAAGTCTCTTCTAGTAAGCCTTTTAGTTGATATAGGAATTCCAAGATGCTTCAAAGGGGGTTTCCCACTTTCAATCATGTCAATGATTCAATCTAGGCTTGATTTAGTTAAACACTAGTTGAAATATAAATGAAGATTTTTTCTTTTTTAATTATTAGGCCAAATAGCTCTTTGAAGGAGTTAACTGCTATCATCAAGGCCATAATAGAATGAGAATTAGCCTTGGAAAAAAAAATCAAGTTAACTGTAAAAAAGAAATTGCAAATTTTGAGCCTTTTCAACTTTGAGTGAAACCTGAAGTTTCCATCCAATTAGACGACATGCTTGATATATCTATTAAACACCTTCATAACAAAAATAAATAGGTAATGAGAAATGAGATCCTGTGCCTCAAGCCTCTTTCACCTTTAATATTCTTAGATTGTTCTCCATTGATAATAATGTTAGTTGAGTTTGGTTACACATTGTTTTACCTAAGCAGTAAATTATTGGGGGAAGCCAAGTGCTTATCAAGCAAGAACTTCCATTCTACTAAGTCATATGACTTTGAAATATCAATCAGGAT
Source organism: Pinacopodium congolense (assembly GCA_028565735.1). Classification (NCBI taxonomy): domain Eukaryota; kingdom Viridiplantae; phylum Streptophyta; class Magnoliopsida; order Malpighiales; family Erythroxylaceae; genus Pinacopodium; species Pinacopodium congolense. The sequence goes on from JAOXYD010111986.1 coordinate 19,116, forward strand.
AACACAATCTTTTTTGGAGTTTTTCCTACTATAGTTCTTGAAAAACTCTTGAGCATGTAATATCTTATTGTTTATGTTTCTCCCCTTAATTAAAGTCAACAAGTTGAGGAAGGATTTCTTTCAATCTATTTAACAACATCAATGAGATGACTTTATAAATGGCATTACAATAAGAAATAAGTCAATAATCCTTGATAAAAGCAGGGAAAGCAATCTTAGGAGCCAAGCACATATAAGTTTCATTGATTTTTTATAACAAGTTGCCATTATAAAAGAATTCCATCACAACTTAAATAATTAATTTCTAAGTGATAAATCAAGTTTTACAGAAGAAAAATGCATTAAAATCATTAGGTCTAGGAGCTTTCTTGGGTTGTAGTGTTTGTATATCTAGCTCAACTTCATGTTCATGAAAAGGCTTGGTTAGCACTTCATATTGTTGAGAATTAAATCTATCTAAGATGAAGTCTTGAAGCCTAGTAACTAAGGACAAACATGCATTAGAGGATCCATATAGAGTTGTAAAGTAATCCTCTACGTCCTTGAAGATTTCAACCTAAAATTGGTCTAAGAACCATCTTTTTCTATAAGGAAATCAGTCTATTATTATTCCTCTTAGACAGTACTAAGTGGAAGAAAAATTTTATATTTCTATCCCCATCCTTCGTCCATTGAAACCTTGACCTTTTATTTATCAAGGAGTGGTGATTTTCCAAGGCTAAGTTAAATGAGTGTAAGGAGAATTTCTCTACATTAGAAAGCACTTCACCAATAGGATCTAAATAAAGCTAGTCTTGTAAGTTTAACAATTCCATCACCATTTTAATAGAATTTGAATTTTCCCCAACCCTCCTAGAGTTCCAAGCTTTCAGATCATTCTTTCCTCATACAAACATATTATTTATTTCCTTCTGTTTATATGTTTATGCCCTTTGCAACCACTCCATTAAAGCCTTCTAAATAGAGAAGGTAATTATTAAACCTAAAAGGGAATATCTCCTTTGATCCTGAAAAATATCCTAAATAACATTAGGAGTGTAATTAAATTGAAGATGATCGTAAAAATAATTGTTAAAAATATGTTTTCACCATAATTTATTTTTTATCACAAATTTCAACCAAATGAGTTTTTGTTTTTAGTTTTTTTAATACAGATATCAAATAAATGTAATTTTGTTTTTCTTAAAAACATAAACAAAAAATAAAAAATGTAACAAAAAACATAAGTAATACTAAACAATCCCTTTATAATTCCTTCTACCAATAAGTTTGTAGAAATAATTCTCAACCCTTATGTCTATTTCCTCATCTTCATATTATATTACATTCTATTAAAGTTCCTAAAAATATTAAAAATTCAATACACAACTGCCTAACCCCTAAAACAATATCTGATTATATTATAACTTCAGAAAGTACCTATAAATTCTTAATTTGAAACCCTAAATTATTTGAGTCATGTAATCATATGGATGTGACAAAAAAACAATAAAATATATCACATTAATATAAACATTATAGAGAATTAATAGTTGCATTACAGTTAGGTATGTTAAAGTCTTTTTTTAATATTTTAAAAAAATATTAAAGTTTTATTTAAACATTACAAATGTTAGTTATTTTTTTAATATGGATTCAAACCTTCAGAATAAAGTTGAACCTTCAACCAAAAAAATTTAACTTATCCTTTATTTTTAAAATGAAGGTTCAGTTTGCCCTTAAAGTTTAAACTAATATTTAAAACAAGTCCTAACATTTTGCTGTATTCAAATGAACCCCTAACATTTACCAAAACCTATAAAAAATTATTCTAATGCTTAAAAAATATTTTAAAAACTCTTTAACCATAACAAAAATATTATTTTCCATTACTTATCCATTGACATGATATTGTCTATTGTGATATTTTTTTTTATTCTATTGCAAGTATATGGGTCATATCTTATAGTATCATCAATATCATTTGCTCAAGAATTGTGATTAGTTACCTAATAACTTGAGATCACTCTGTTTAAGGTAATGAATGTAGTTGAAATTAAATTAAACTTAAATAAATTAACAATTGAACAATTAATAATGCAGTGAACTTGAGATTAACTAATGATAAACACTTTGGAATTTCTTCTATCCTTGTTTTGCCTTCCTCTTACCTTATTGATTCAATTATATTTGATCATAGATATCTAATAAATTTTATTACCCTCTCTCTAGATCTAATCAAGTGCCCCTAATTGAATTAGATAGGAATTAAATTTAAATCTCTCAATCTCTTAAAACCCTTTCTAAATATCCAATTAGTTTTGAACCAATTTTATGTATAATTGTTGAACTAAACCCTTTCTAAATATCTAATTAGTTTTGAACCAATTCTATGTATAATTATTGAACTAAACCCTTTCTAAATATCCAATTAGTTTTGAACCAATCCTATGTATAATTGTTGAACTAAGGGTTGGTTCCACCTTTATTTTAATGATGATAAAGTGTTTTTAGTAATGTGTTTGTAGACCTTATTATGTTTGTTAAGATAGGTTTGATGAAAATAAGTGAAGACTTGAAGTGTATGAATGATTAGTCATAAAGATAAGAAATATATATGAAGCTCATGAAGTATGTTGGAAATCTATGAAGATCAAGTTGATAAGGAGAGAAGCATTGAAGTTGATCTTAAATATTGAAGATGGAAGATCAAGTTCAAGCTTAATGATTTCATAGGATATTTAAGTCAGTAAGTTTATGTAAGTCTTCTCTTTGGTCTTACCTTAGGTGGAAAGGGCTTAATCATGCATATGCATTCATGTTTAGTATATTGCATATAGGATGCATAATTAAGAGGTGTTAACTGTGTTTGAAGTGTGTGAAAAATCCTCTTAATGTTTGAATGCATGATATGTGATAAGATGATTAAAATTCTTCAGAATAACATGTCAAGGCAATTTAGTAAGATGAATAAATTTAATTATTCCAAATTGTGTAAAAGAGGTTAAGATATGATTTGGGCTAAGTTTGGTTTATTTTAGGTTGAAATAAACCAGAGTGCATCAATCCCAGAGGGATCGGTCAACCGAATTCAATTTATCAATCGACCGATCTATATTAGTTTGACCAAATGCAATGTACCGATTGATCGATCTTTGTTAGGTTGATAGATTATGCGAGTTTGGCCGACCAAAGGTAGCGAATCTACAATGAACATTGGGAAACAACTAGTTTTACAATGGCAAAAATAATAAATGTTATATGAACATTCGTTAACAGGAATATTGAGATTTTTAGGTATAAATATATATTATATGTGATGTGTTTGATATGAGAAGCATAGTGAAGCATCTATACATTAAGATTGAGTATTCTCAAGCCTGTTTGTGTATGTTTATGTGAGTTATACATACTTGTGAGGATTCTGGTGAGTTTTTATGTTGTATTTATTAACAAGTGTTGTTTAAGCCCTTGTATACCTTGGTGGGTTAAAAGTGACAACTTGTGTAAGGTGTGATTGTAAGAAGGATAGAAATTGTGAGTGAAATATTGTAAGGGTTATTCTTGAGCCTTGAAAAAAAAAATAATGTTATGAGATTATCTTTTAACCTTAAAAATTTGAGTGATAGGTTATTCCTTAGCCTTAAAAAGAAGAGTAAAAGGTTATCTTTAAGCCTTAAAAAATAATTTCATATCTAAAGTTGCATTTTTTTTATTACAATAATGCAAAAATCTCAACAGTGTTGTTGAGGACTAGATGTAGGGGCAAGTGGATAGCTCTAAACTAGAATAAATCATAAAGTGTCTTTCTTCCTTTTCTCTTTAATTTTATTCACCTATCTTTATTGTTTAATTTTATTGTTATTGTTTAACTTTCATAAATTATAATTATTCTTTAGCTTCCGCATTTAAATAAATTGGTAAAAGATTGGGTTATGTAACTTAGAAGAACTTATAAATACCTAATTCAACCCTCTCTTAGGTGTTATGTTGGCCTAATAATTAGTATTAGAGCTTAGGTCTCATATTGGTTTAATTCTAATGAATTAGTGAGTAAAGATTATGACCCTTAGTTTAAATGCACCTCCTTTTTTTTTAATGGAAATAATTTTAGAGATTGGGAAATTAAAATGAAAAATAATTTTTGAATCTAGGAGAAAGTTATTGGAAAATCATAAAAAATGGTCCTTATGTACCTTTAAAGCCTACAAAAAGTTTAACATTCAAAGAAATATTATAATTAGATGATGTGGAGCATAAACTTATTCCATTTAACTATAAAGTCAAGGATATTTTATTGTCTACTGTAAGTATATAAGTGTTTAAAAAAATTGCATCAAGATGTGAAAGTTCTCAAGAAATATAATGTGCATTAGATGAAATATATCAAGATGAGGAAGAGGAAAGCAAACACGAAGAATTAGCCTTATTATGTTTTATAGATGACTAGGTACGTACATCTACAATTCCTTATGACGATGATTACCTATCAAACAGGTTGCCCTACTGAAGTACTAAAGCGGAGCTCGTTGACTAAGAAAGAAATGGGTTTGTGCTTAAACTTCAATAATGAGGTTGCAAAAAGGGAAGTAGGGCTCCTCTCCTTTTGATCGAGCTCATTACATAGATTCTTTTTAGACTCCCTCTGTCGTTTCTCGCTTTGCTAATCTTACCCTCTAATATGGGCTAGGCGTTGGCAGCCATAGGAGGACATAAGATCAGATTTTTTTTTCTCTTAGGTTCTTCTTTTTTCAGTTTAACAGGAAAGTGTGTTTCTTGTATCCTTGCGACATGGATTTCGTCTTAAGCCCTATCCATGGTTTTTCCAGATCATGCTCTTATGACATACCCAGCTCTAAGGGTCGAGTAGAGCTCTTTCTTCACCTTCACCCTTTGTTCTAAATCTCATAACAATGATAATGAATGTGATATAGAATACATGTATGAAGAATTGATAGAATATATAGAATCTTTGGTAAAGAAGAAAAGGAAGTGGTATGATAAGGATAACGAAACCTCCAAATTACTTTATTAATTTAGATTAGAAAATAATAAACTTAGAAAAGAATTAGAATCAAAGAATGACATTGAAAGTGAAATCCAAAAATTGGAAGAAGAAAATAGTTCTTTAAAGAAAAAATTGGAATTAAAGTGTGATGATGATCATGATTGGTTAGCAAAAGAAAATGCATCTCTTAAATTAAAGGTAGATAGGAAGAAGAACCTAAGCCATCCATTAAAAATGTTTCTAGGCCTTTATCATCTAAAACTCATCATTTTTTTTTTTTTTTGCATCAAGATCATCTAAAAAGAATGTGCATAAACATAATTTATTTATTAAAACACATCATTAAAATAATACATATAGGCATTCCACTTCTTATGCTCCTCATGCATAGATGAATCTTCCTAGAAATGTTTATCATACTCATCATATGCCATTAAATGTGTCTCATGCATATTCTAAACAAGAATTTCATCAAGGATGTTTAGATTTAGAAATGCATATAGGAATAATACGAGACCTCATTATCTTTCATATGATACATTTAGAAGTTTTAATGATTCTAGACCAATGCATGCTTATGAAAGTGCATATAGATCATATACACCTACGGTTTGTCATTATTGCGATCATTTTGGGCACGTTCATCAATTTTGCTATGATCGTTTAAGAAATATGAACATTTTGCCTAATGTATGAGATAAGTATGAATCTAAATATCAAAGACCCAAGATGATATGGGTACCTGTTAGCCCTATGGCACCCAAGAGGGGGGTGAATTAGGTATTTAAAAATTCTTGTAGAAATAAAACACTTTAAACACCTTAGACCAATTTTAATACAATGCAGTCTTTAACCAAAATTTAACTCAAATGGAATGCCAAACTTTATGTCAATATTAAGAAAATTCAAACAATAATAAAGCAAACACACATGTAAAAATATAAAAGAGTTAGGGAAGAGAAGAACACCAAAATTTGTAGAGATTCGCCTACCCCAAAGATAGACTACGTCCTCTCTCCAACTACTTGTTGGAAATTCACTAACAACAATCTTG
>JAOXYD010111987.1:0-11441 GCA_028565735.1 Pinacopodium congolense
AAATAAATACTTTTATGATCTGTATGATTTTTTCAAAAATTTAATTTATTACTTTATTAAAAGAATACAATATTTACAATACATATTTATTTAATTATTAATAATTTTATTTTAATTATTAAAATAATTTATTAATTACTTTAAATATCATTTAGATCTTTATAATTTGATAAATTATTAAATAAGTCCCTATAATTTGATAAACTTTCAAATAGGTTTTTAAAGTTTCAAATTATTTTTACTATTAGTCTAGTGTCACGTGGTATGTCCATATCGTACTACATAGCATTATGTGGACATGATATGTGACACTCTCGTTAAACAGAATAACAGAGGGATTAACGGTGAAAGTAATTTGAAACTTTAAAAACTTATTTAATAATTTTGAAACTATAAGAATTTAATTGATAATTTACTAAATCATAGAAAGTTTTAACCCTAAAATTTTATACCCGGTTAATTTTTAGCTGTGTGAAAGGTTGTTCCATATTTGTGGAGGCATTTCCATAAATTTTAGAAGCTAATAGTTTTGCATATGCACTTGGATCTATTTCTTATACTTTAGAATTGTAAGGATTGACAAATAGTGGTCTGATGTATTGCACACTATTTTGTCATGTCAAACGAAGACTTCGATTTATGGTAAACTTTAACTTCTTTGTTTGATTTTAATGAATTCCTAAATGGCTAAATTTAATCAATTGATTTGTGTAAAGCTAGAAAGTTTTGGTTCTATCAGAACTGTACTTTAAATTTCAGTGCTTTTATGGATCATTCTATGATAGTTAAGATGCATATACAAAATATCAAATTGCTATCGAACTCTTTTTAACTCTCCTCCAATCATCTTTATTCACTCACTCTGTGTGCGTACTTAAGTTGTTGAGCCTGTCTTTTCATTTAACGGTCGTGATTCTTACGTTAGATCAGGCAATATTGAATTAAAAAATTACTATTTTAAATTGGTGAATTTCTTGTTGTCTTTTTATTTTTTCATCTGTTACCCTATATATTCTATTTCCTTATAGAAGTTTAATTCCTTTTAAAAAGGTTAAATTAGATATTAACATTTACATTCATGATTTTGGATTCTAAACGATTAATACGTCTCACAAAATTTTTTATTTTAATGTTTGTGCATACCGTGTTAAACTCCGCATGCTTCTCTTCGGCTCAGTAGGCTAGTTTGTCATTTGGGGTCCTTAGTACCCAGAGAAATCAACGCTCACTCATTTCTAAACCTAAGGCCAATTTAGTCATCCGATAATAAAAGAGAATCTCCGGTGCTCAAATGAATGTACAAGACTGAGCACCACCTCTGGGTAGAAATTTACGCTCACTCATTGTGAAATTTATTACAATTTAAAAGATCTTAAAAGTTCTCAAGCTTCATTTCAAAGTTGAACATGTACGGCCAAGGTGCTAAATTCTCATTATTCCCCGTGCTCACCCTAAAAGCAACCGCTCGAGCTGAAATTGTTCGTGATGGAAAACTCTCCCGCAAGATCAAATTTAGGTGTAGATGAATAAATTAATTTTTTTCATATAATTAAATTTTAACAAAATTTAATTTGAAGTATACAATAAGAAAATAGCAATATTACACTAACTTATTTCAATTTCTTTTCCTTAACAAATTTGTTAATCTATAAGCTGTTTAATTGTCTGGTCTCCAATAGTATTTACAGATTTTTTCATAGAAAAACTCAAATATTTTTAGAGGAAAAATATATGAAGTACTAGTCTCAATTTTTCTAATTTTTTCTTTTATATTTAAAATAATATTTTTCATATTCTTGAATTTTATTAATATTACAACTAAAGTTAAACTTTAATTATATTTATAAGTTAGTCCTTATAAGATCAAATATCACATATTAATTTTTGAAGTTTTTAAAACTTCTCAATTCAGTCCAACTTAATTCAAATTTTATTTTTTTCTTTATAGATCTTTTATATGTGATCCATTAGGTTTCTAATATGTTGGTAACGATGATAAATTATAATTATAATTCTCAATTAGAATTAGATAAATTAAAAATTCTTTTAATTTATCTTTTAATTTATCTAATTAAAAATTTATAATCATATATCATAATTGACATATAGTAATATGTCAGGACTACCCAAATATTAGGAATGTCAAAGTGGTTTGACTAAACTTATTCATGCATGGTTATGATGTATAATTTAATCATTTCGTCATCTAATGTTCTAATTGGACTTATAGTATGGAATTAGTGTATACTCTACATAATCCAATCATGTTCGTTCTTACTAATTAGTGAATGATTTATAATTGATATTTGAAAACAACTTTTTCAAATTTCAATTTACTCTGATTAGAGATTCCCAAAATCATTATTATTTAAGAACAGTAGAACATTCTCCTTAATTACTTTAGGGTGACAAATTCTTTATTGATTTACCTAACTATCTCCATATAGTTCATACTATTCCCAATAATTATCGAATTGAATTATTCCAAAGAATAGATCATAAGTAGCATCAAAATATAATAATTCCTACATAAGATAACTTTGGTAATCTCAAGTTTAATGATCAATTATACTACCATCATAATGAGATAATCTATAGACACACAAGTAATGTTCTATTCGGAATTCTCAAAATCGAGTTAGTTCAGTGAACTTATTCTCTAATAAGCATCTGCATATTTATTTTAGTCTCTTTACACTTTAATATATTAGATCAATTACTTTCTTCATAAGAAAGAAATAAAACATGTGCTAGTTTAACCGTTTCATCAATATCCCATCTTGATGAAATAATGACTAGGAACATTTTAGGAATAATACAAAATTACAATTCGAATAACATAATTATAATCACATTATAATTTTCTAATTGCACAATAATTATTCAAGGAATTTTATCTTTATGATTAATAATAAAAAACATAAAAAATACATAAAGATAAATAATGTTTTTTATTGAATTAAAATATAATGTCATATAAAATAAATTACAACCAACAAATAGAATGTAAGGGGCAATCTCCCACTTATATTAACATCAATCATCTATGTATCTAATAGCATAACCATCTATATGTCTATCATATTTCTTTTGAGACAATGGCCTAGTGATAGGATCTGCAAAATTCTCTTTAGTGGGAACTCGCTCTATTGAGATGTCTTTATGCTCCACTATCTCTCGGATTAAGTGAAACTTTCTAATTACATACTTGGATTGTGCAATAACGTCATTGTATGTTGCAGTACACTACTATTGAATCAACAATGCTAAGAACCATTCCAAATTCAGTGATGAACTTCTTGATCCAAACTTCTTCCGTCGCTACCTCGAAAACTGCAATATACTCAGATTCAGTTGTTGAATCTATGATGGTTGATTGTTTGCAACTCTTCCAACTAACCGCACCACTACAAAGAGTAAAAATATACCCTAACTGTGATCTACTATTGTCTTGATCAGACTAGAAACTGGCATCCGAATAACTCGCTCTTAGCTTAGTTCCTCCATAGACTAGAAAAATATATTTAGTCCTTCTCAAGTACTTCAAGATAGTTTTCAATGCTATCTAGTAACCCTCATTGGGATCAGTTTGATATCTGCTTGTTATGCTCAAAGCATAAGTAACATCTAGTCTCATACATAGCTTCGCATACATGATTGATCTAATTACCGAAGCATATGAAATATAATTCATTTTATTTCTGTCTTCCTATGTCTTAGGACACATGCTCTTAGAGAGAGAAATTTCATGTGATGCCGATAAGCATACTCTTTTAGAATTCTCCATGTTAAACATCTTTAAGACTTTATCTATTTATGTTGATTAGGATAATCTAAGCAACCTCTTTGATTTATCTCTATAGATCTTTATATCTAGTATATAGGCTGCTTCTCTCATATCTTTTATAGAGAAGTTCTTAGATAACCATATCTTAACAGACTATAGCATTGAAATATCATTTCCAATAACTAATATGTTATCTACATAAAACACTAAGAAAATGATTGCACTCCTACTGACCTTCTTGTAAACATAAAGTTCATCCACATTCTTGATAAAATCAAAATCTTTGATTCTCTCATCAAAACGAATGTTCCAATTCCGTGACACTTGCTTTAGTTCATAAATGGACCTTTGCATCTTACATACTTAATTAGAAAATTCCTTAAATTCAAAACTCTCAGGTTGCATCATATACACATCCTTTAGCAAATTTCCATTAAGAAATGCTATTTTGACATCCATTTACCAAATTTATAATCATGGTATATGGCTATGACAAATAAAATCCTTATAGAATTAAGCATGGCTATTGGCGAAAAAGTTTCATCAAAATCAACTCCTTGTTTTTGTCTGTAACCTTTTGCCACCAAGCTTAATTTGTACATATATAGCTTTTCATTTATGTCAGTTTTTCTCTTAAAAACTCACTTACACCCAAGAGGTACAATACCTTCAGGTGCACCCACCAAAGTCCATACTTGGTTAGTGTACATATAATCTATTTCGGATTTCATAGCTTCTTGCCATTTTAAATCTTTATTGTCTAAAATTGCTTCCTTAAAATCAGTGGACTCATCATCCATAAATGAAACATTATCACTCTCTTTTTCTATATGTAGATATAATATAATAGGAGGGCGACGTATCCTACTAGTGCGTCGTGGACTATGTGTTTCTTGAACCATTGGATGTACATCTAATATATCAACTTACAATTCTTGTTCCATTTGAATGTGTGTTTGTGGGTCTAGAACTTCTCTAAAGTCTACTTCACTCCCATTACTTTCTTTGAGAATAAATTCTCTTTCTAAGAAAGTAGTATGTTTTGAGACAAACACCTTTTATTTAAGAGGATGATAAAATTGATATCCAAAACTCTCTTTTGGATACTCCACAAACATTTATTTATTTTATTTATCCTCAATCTTGTTTGACATTACACACTTCGCATAAGCTTCACATCCCCAAATCTTTAAGTGTGACAACCTTAATCTTTTACCAGTCCATATCTCATATGGAGTCTTGTCAACAGGCTTGGATGGAACTCCATTTAAAAGGTAAGCAGCACTTTTAAGAGCATATCCCCAAAATGAAACTGGAAGAACTGTATGACTCATCATAAAATGCACTATATCTAATAAAGTACGGTTTCTCCTTTCAGAAACTCCATTATGTTGTGGAGTTCCAGGAGGAGTCCATTATAGGATAATCTCATTCTCTTTTAAGTAACCTAGAAACTAATGGTCTAAGTATTTGCCACCTCGAGATCTAAGTGTTTTAATACTCTTACCAGTTTGTTTCTCTATTTCAAGGCTAAATTCTTTAAACTTTTCAAATGCTTCAAAGTTGTATTTCATTAAATATACATAGCCATATCTTGAATGGTCATCTATGAATATAATGAAGTAAGAATATCTACCTCTATCTTGAGTAGACATATGGCCACATACATCTGAATGTATAAACTCTAACAACTCACTAGCACGTTGTCCCTTTCTACTAAAGGGTAGTTTGGCCATCTTACCTAATAAAAAAGATTCACAAGTTTCATATGATTCATAATAAAAAAGGATTAAAATATCCTTCCTTATACAACTTGGTGATTCGTGTTTTATGGACACGATCTAACTTACAATGCCATAAATAAGATGGATTTTGATCATTTAATTTTTTTTCTTACTATTTATATTGAGAATTGGCTTTATAAGATATAATTCATACAAACTATTTGCAAGCATACCAGATTTATAGAAAACATCATTCTTATAAAAAGAACAAATATTATTCTTAATAATAAAGAAAAATCCATTTATGTCCAAACATGGAATAGAAATAATATTTCTTGTGATAACAGGAATATAATAACAATTATTGAGTTCAAATACATGGCCATAAGGCAAAGCTAAACTATAAGTTTCTATCGCTAATGCAAAAACTCTTACTCTATTGCCAACCCGTAAGTCCACTTTACCTTTCCTCAATGATCTACTGTTCTTTAGTACTTGCACATTGTTACAAATGTAAGATCAATATCCGGTATCTAATACCCAAAATTGTGACACAGAAGTAGAAAGATTGATTTTAATCATAAACAAACCTGAAGATGAAGCTACATTTAGCTTATTTTCCTTCAAGCTAGTAAGATAAGCTTTGCAGCTCCTCTTCTAATGTCCAGCTACACCATAATGGAAATAGATGCACTTGTCATTCTTCTTCTTGACACCGCCTACTGACTTTGCTACTTTATCAGAAGCCTTCTGGTTCTTATTCTTATTCTTCTTTTTAAAGGTCTTACCTTTATTATTTGAAAAAAGAGTTAACAACAAGAACATGGCTGGATTCCTTATTAAGCCATCCTTCAACAGTTTTAAGCATATTGAGTAATTTAGCCAATTTTACCTCTTTGTTATTCACATGGAAGTTCATAATGAATTAGCCAAAACTGGGGCAAGAGACTGGAGTACTAAATCAATGCTAAACTCAAGTTTAAGGTCATACCCCACTTGGTCTAATTTCTAAATGTAGCCAATCATCTGCAGAACATGAAGTTCCACTGAAGATCTAGGAGCCATCCTACATTAAAATAGAACTTTTGCAGTCTCAAACCTCTCTACCCGACTCTATATACCAAACAACTCCTGAAGGTGTGGGAACATTTCCCTTGTATTCATTTTCTCATATTGCCTCTAAAGCTCAGGAGACATATTAGCTAGCATCACGCATGTAGCTTGTTCATTGTCATCAATATGACTTTGATAATATTCCCAATCTTCATTAGCAGTATTTTGCACAGGCACAGATGGAAGCTCAGTGTCAAGAACATACAACTTCTTTTCTTGCTTAAGAACAATTTTCAAGTTATTCAACCAGTCTGAAAATTTGGTCTTGTCAGTTTATTAGCACTTATAATTCTCCTCAGGGACAAGTTTGTACTCATTTTTCAAAAATTGAAATGTCAAAGAGCGAAAAAATTAGCTATTGTGTCTGGTTATTGAGTATAGTTTTTGATAGTGGAGTTCACTTCAAATAGGTAGTTATTGATTATGTAGTTGCAATAAGGTATCATTTAATTGTAAAAGAAATAAAGCTAAAAAGAATAGATATTATTGTAGTGACAGATGTCCATCCATTTGAATTATGTACTTTATAGGATAGGAAAGATAGGTGCTTGTGCTTAAAACATATAATTTATAATATATGTGCAATCTGACTAATAAGCTAAAGTTAGTTAATTCCAACTAAATTATTAGAAATTTGAAAGAAATATCCGTGAGAAGCCAAGGATTGAGATCATAAAAATGATTAAAGAATGCAAGGAGAAGCTTAATTTGCTAGTTAATACTAGCATGTGTAAGTATGTAAGGAGGAAGGTTTTAAAAGTGAAATTAATGGAGAATTATAATGAATATGGTAAGTTTATGGTTATATTAGTAAGTTGAAAAGAATGAATCCAAGTTATACAGTAGAGCTTTACCTCAAAAGGATTGGACAAGAAAGCAAATTGCATTTTAAAATGTTATCTATATGTTTTGATGCTATGAAAAAGGAGTGAAGGAAGTAAGGACCAGTAATTGGTACGGATGTTTATTTATTGAAGACAAAAGTATCAGTGTCAACTCTTAAGTGCCATAGATATTAATAACAGTCATATATGTATCCCGTTGCATAGTTAGTTGTTTAGGCGGATAATCTACATATTAAATATGGTTCATTTATAATTGACTATTGATTTGGAGCTTGGAGATTAGACTAAAACTATGATAGTATAAGATATGTTAAAATTAATATGTTAATCTTTGTGAATTTTGTATAATTTATACCATTTTTCTATATAATTTATTGTTAAAATTTTCAAAGACTCATAAGAATTAGAAACGCTTTATTTCCTTTTATTATGCAAAGTGTTGCACCTTTCAAGAAAACAAAAAGATTTGGGCTAGGTTAACTTAAGCCAACCCAAAAAATATATATATATATATATATATGAAAAAAAAGGAAGGAAGATAACCTTAAACTCTCTGTAAAAATTTGCAGCCATTTTCCCCTTTTTTGTTGTCCATGTTCTCATCGTGAATCACCCCTCCTTGATTTTGTTCTTTTTTTTTTCCTTTCTTAAATCCTTAGCACATATCCTCTAAATGTGTTGATCTAGCCTTTCATATTCAATTGTATTGCTCTGTTCTCCATCTATTTTCATTACCATCTTCTACTCGTCATTTGTGACATCATTACCATCTTGTTGGACTATTGCTTATCCATTAACGACAATATATTCTTGTGCTCACATTTTTTTCTCTTTCAAAGACTTAGCTATAATCACACCACTTTGGTTGGTGAATTGCTAGAAAATTTAATCTAATTTTTGTTGAGGAGGTGAGGAAACTTTTGAGAGTGTTTATGGGGTGAAGTTGAAAATGAAATTTACAAGCCCTATGGTACCTAAAAGGGAGGTGGATTGGATATTAAAATTTTTTATTTTAAATTAAATAATCTAAACAACTTAAACTACTATTAACTATATGCAATTTTTAAACCAAAATTCAATCTATGTGAAGTGCCAATATTTCTGCAAATATAACCAATCTAGTTAATTATAAGGCAAACACAAGTAAATATAAAGATGAAAGGAAGAAGGATACACAAGGATTTAAATTGGTTCAGAGATGTCCACTTTTTTCTACGTCAAGCCTTTAACAAATCTTGTTGAAAATTTTTACTATAACTAAAGCAAAAGCATAATCTTTTTCTTATGGTAAAGAGTAACCCTTATAACTTCTTCCTTCCAAAAAGGAGATGAAAGGCAACCTTGACACCAATCTTCTTTTGTTAAGGAGATGAAGAGCAATCTTACAATAATCTTACTTCTAGGGTGAAAAGTAATTCACGTACAATCTTATTTTAAATAGATCAAAAGGAATCTTTACAAATATTTCTTAAAAATAGGAGAAGATTAACACTTTAATCTAATTGAAATTTCAACGAATAGCCTCAATATTCAAGGTCTCTAAACCTCAATTCTGGCATACACAACTTAACAATTGCTTTATAAAAATCAATTTAAGAAAAGCATCAAAGTTTAGCTTGTACAACACCAATACTCATTGCATTCCCTAATAGTCATTCATTGTTATTCGTGAAATAAATCAATTCCAAACCTATTCAATAATCATAAATAACTCAAATCTTCTTTATTACAGGTGAATAGAAATTTGTTAACAATTTTTTTAATATCAAAGAGCAACCTATAATTTAATCAATAATCAATACAATCGAAGTTCTCAAATTAGCATATAAACATACACCTATAATAGTGTTTCAATTCAATCTCAATATTAGAACATTTTAAAATCTTCCAAGGATAGAAAATCAAAATAATAGCATCCTATACATTCAATTAGTAGTAAATCAATACATTGAAACAATAAACACGAATATATGACTTGAAAGAATAATATTGAATAAATGGAAGCACAAAAACTAATGATTCTAATGATTCTAACCTCCCAAAGAGACACAATAAACACAAAAGGCCTTCTAGAAGCTAAAAAAATCAATCAATAACAGATTAAAACAATAAAAACAAAAATAAAGCTTAGATGAATAAGAATGAACAAACTTGAGCAAAGTGGTTTATAATCCTAAAACTCTCTAAAAAATGTCATGTAGATGATAACCAATGAATTAGAACTCTTTTGATGGCTTGGAGAATTAGAGTATAATGGTTTAGAAACTTAAATATGTATTTGCAGCTACAACAATGAGGGTTAAATATATTAAAGATGAATCAATAAGAATACTTGAATATTTTGATGAAGGTGACATTATAAGCTCTAAACTCACCCAAAAACGTTTCTTGATCAGAACAAATGAGTTAGGATACTTAGAATAGAGTTCTATAAGATATGTTAGAATTATTTGATAGCCGTTAAGGAAGAGAAATCAATAAGATTACAGTGAAAAAGAAAAGTAATTGTTACCTGATTTAACATTGAATCAGTCAAACTTAAAACATTAGAAACTTATTTCTTTTTATTTAAAAAACATCACACACACGTTTTTAAAATAATTTTAAAGGATGTTTCAATAGCTAAGTTGATTCAATTTGCTTAAAGTTAAAAGTTGCATAACGTTGACCTATTTAATGAAACTTTATGTAACTTTAAAAACATATGATATGAAATATGCAAATTTTAAGCAGTTTTGGTTTTAAACCAATTCATAGCAAATCCAAAACATTCCACACTTAGATCAATCATATTCAAACATATATGAATAACATTTGAAAACACTTTGACACATCAAGAGATTTTCTTTAAAATAAGTCATACATTTCCTTTTAATTATGCACTTCCATACCTATATGTCATTCTAAATTGAATCCTAACATGTCAATGTCATAATCAAATTTGACTAATCATTAAAACATTTATCTAAAACGTATATGTAAATACTAATGCAAATGTGACATAAAAAAGTGAGTCATTTTCAAGTATTAATTAAGATCAAGTCTAGGTATATACCAAAATAGATTCCTAAACCTATTCAAACTTTTTCATTTTGTCTTGATCTTCCTTCTAGCACTTTAATGTGTGCTCCAATCCTCTTTTCCTTCATTAATGCTCTTTTATCTTAGGCTCCAACACATGCCCTTACATATTTTGCTTCAGCATATCTTTCTAATACATCAAAACTAAAATAACTATTTATCATCGTCAAAACATATGATTGGAACTTCGCTTAATTCAACAAATTTGTTTTCGTAGGATATTAAACTATAGTCGTTACCTTATACTTGGAATTTTGCCTTGATGAAAATAATGGATACTAAATATTCATTTTTATTTCATTTTGTTAACCAATTAGAGACAAATTTTAGAGCTGTTGTTACATCTTTATTAAATATGAATAAGTAGAACTATAATGCTAATAGCTGTGGAAGAATTATGGGGTTAATAGATGGTGTAAGGTCATAATATGATCTTGTTAATTTTAAAAGAATGTTGATAAAAAAAATTTAAGCTAGTACAAATGTAATATTATTATTAAGTAATAAAAAGGGTACATGGAAATAAAATAATATAAATTAGCAGTTCGAAAATAGAACATAATATTTTGCATTGATAAGTTTTTTAATAGAAGTTTGTTTTAATTAAGTTACAGTGATAAAGTGGAGGACCAATAATTAGGACCTGGTGTTTAGTTTTAATTATTTCAAATATCAAGTAAATGGTAATTAGTGTGTATTCTGTTTATATCAATGTTTTCAAAATCGGACCGGACATCGAATCCGGTGGAGTGAGAGGTTTAAAGTTTAAAGGTTTAATCGGTATTAATTCGTTATAAAACCAATATTTAACCTGTATAAGATAATAAAATATATAAATTATAAAAATAAGTAAAAATATATTATAAAATTAAATATATAATAAAAATATAA
>JAOXYD010111998.1:0-11439 GCA_028565735.1 Pinacopodium congolense
GTGTGTGTGTGTGTGTGTGTGTGTGTGTGTGTGTGTGTGTGTGAGAGAGAGAGAGAGAGAGAGAGAGAGAGAGAGAGGGCGTAAAATAAGAGTTTACTAATACATAGGTTCTTAAGTGTTAGTAAAAGGGAAATAGGTTAACAAAATAATAATATTAGTAATATTTATTAGACAAGGGCAAGTTCATAAATTTGCCATTAAGTTTTAATAAGGGTAAATTGATAAAATTGATAATTGAGGGAAGTAGCATAGCATAAAAGGGGGGTTTTATTATTTAGAATTTTTTAAGATTTATTTGAATTTAACGAAAATTCATAATATGTAGGTGTTGGTGATAAAGTAGAGGATCAATTTATATTGCAGCAAGAACTTTTGATTTTATAGATCTTAGGTAAGGGGTTAACTAGAATATATTCCTATTGTGTTATTTTTGTGCATTCTTTTATAAATATGAATCTTATCCATGTAATGTAATTTACATGAATTTTGTGGTTAGGAATTAATTAAAATATAACATATTATGTGATTGTTGTTCAATCCGTGATTAAGATGCTTTTTGTATATAATGTTAAGTGTGGAATCAGTAAAATAATAAATTGTCAAAATTTATAAAATTTTGGTATCAAATGAAGTCATACTTACATTGTATTTATGTAGAATTTATTTTATGATAATAAATGTATTTATTATGTGATTAATTTGTATGTGAAAATTTTATGAATTTTGTGACCAATTGATTGTATGGTGGGTATGTGGTTTTATAAGTATGAGAAAATATAGGTATATATTAAAATTATCACACGAATATTGAAATGGTAAGAATGTATGATTATGGAATATTTTAATATGGCATAATTTAACTGAAATGTTGTTTTTGTTAACAAATTAAAAGAGATAATAGATGTCTAAAACATGATATATTAAATGGCCAATTTATGTGATGAGATGAGCTAGGATATTAGATTAGGAGGATTTTTGCTAAGCACCTGTTCGTGGATTAGATGTTAGGATATCCTGAATCTTAGGGTTGTCCTATGTACCACAATTAGGTACTAGAATGGTGTCGAAGTATCCTTTGTAAAGGGAATATCCTGTGCTGGTTGGTTAGGCACTAAGGTGGTGTCAGGGTACTGAAGATGACTGAGAAGTACCTTGTGCCTGATATTATTGATATTATACATTTATACATCCATGATGTCAGTTGGTCAACTATGAAATAAGCTTAAAATAATTTATCTTTTGACGTATAAAATCACAATTCATTCAAAACCAACTTTTTGACAAGTGCATTAGTCACAATAAGTAATATAGTGGAGTATATTTAAAACTCCGAATGTCAATCCAATGAAAAAGTGTGTGTGTAAGTATTAAGTCAATCAAATTACAATTATCTTAAAAATTAAGGAATTACAAATGAGAACATTAAATGTATATTTTGTTATGATTTTTGCCCATTTATCATTTAAATTACACCATTATAAAGTTATTTGTGTTTATTTCAGGTGTATGTTGGTATTTAGAGCAAATTGTGAAGATTTAGATTCAATTAAAGCTTGTTTTGGTGGATAAAGAGGAGCTAGATTAAAGCTCCATATACAACGGTCAGACAAGCGGAGTTTGGTCGACCAAATGGCAAGCATCAATCAATCGAATTGACACCGAACGACTGAATAATTCACAATTAGTTTTTCAGTCGAACACACAAAAGAATTAGTTAACCAAATGAAGATCGTAAGGAAGAATCGATCAATCGAATGATGAAGGTCGGTCGACCGATACCCGTCGTATAAGCTCTTATTCACAAAGTTTTACTGAAAATAAACGCTCAGCCCATAAGAAACAATGCAACATCAATTAAATAGCCCTAAAATAGCCTTCCATAAAAGAGTATAAAAGCCAAAAAGAAACGCAGAAGAAGGGGTCGGCAAACTAGGAGAGAGAGGCATAACAAAGAGTAGAGAAACATTTTCTTTCGTGTTTTCTCTTCCTTTTTCCTAGATTTAGCTTAGTTTTTTTTTTGTTTCATCTAGCATTTTCTAGTAGATTGGAGTCCATAAAGTCTGTAGGAGGTTTCAAGGAGGAGATTTCAACTAGACTGGATCAAGATTTGGTTGTAATTCTTTCTCTTTCTCACTCTTTTGTATGAACTCCTATTTTCTGTCAATGAACATGTGTTTTATTGCACTAATCTTGAGTTTATTGATAATGTTGTGTGCTTAATTTGCTGAGTTGGGGTTATGCTTGAATTGGTTTTATGTGTTTGGAGAATCTTTGCCTAATTAAAGTGCTTAATATTTAATCTTGCGAGATTGACCATCTTAGTGAGATTTTTCGATGATTAGAAGACCTTAACCATAGGCTTTTAATTGCTGGAATATTAATTAGGTAACACAATTAAAATTAGGTGTGGACTAAGCCCTAAGGTCTTTTGTTAGGGTTTCTAGGATTAACGAACTTAATTCTAGACCTCTTTATATTAATGCCTTATATTCCAATTTGTCTGTTGGACCAAGATAAATAAATTGAGTCTAGGAGAGAAAAGATGTTTTGATGACCATTGGTTGTGTCTTGTAGTTGTGATGTATGCCTGAAATCTGTCCAATAAAATGTGTTTCTTATTTGTTAAATCCATTGCAATCTAAGCCCTAACCAAATTATCAATTGTTAGAATCCGTTCCTCTAGCTTATGTTTAGATTGAACCTTATTTGTTTTCGTTTTCATTTGTTTCTTATTTGTTTCTCTTAATCAATCATCTGGGAGTTGTGTAGATAATCTTACATTAATTAATCTAGTATTATGCTCATATTTCTAAGGAGAATGATACTTGGGATTTGCTCCATTTTATACTACTTGTTGATAAGGTGTGCTTGCCTTTGGTTGGTCTAGGATTAAATTGATTAGAATTTTAAGTTATTTAGACCGTAATAAGTTTTTGGTGCCATTGCCGGAGAATCTAGTTTGTTAACGCTCAATTTGTTAGTGTTGATTATTTTAGACTTTGTTTTATTTGTTTTTTTCTTTTGTTTTATGTTCTTTGAGTTCTGGTTATACACATCGTTGTTTTTATGATCACAGGTAGGAGTCGACATAGATATGAAAGACTATCTTGACTACCAGTGATACGATAATGCCGTGTGTTCAATCGAAGGAGGAAGAGCTGAGTGGATGGTTTATGAGCACCACGGGAGCAACACCTACGAATATTATAATTCACATCATCCAGAGCCTTCTTGGAGTGATCAGGCTTACAATGAGCCACCTCCTCAAATTTATTATCAACAGTAGGAAGAAGAATCAAGATTAAGTGAGCTATTGACAAGACCCATCCTACATCCGAGGAATTAAGGTTAACAGATTTATTGGAGAGGGCCAATGCCACATCAGAAGCTTACATCCACGCTATAGAGGCCTCTATCTCTAGCTTGGCTCTACAAGTAGAACAATCACTTCAAAAAGAAGAGGATTCAAGATTGGAGAAGCTAATCGATACTTTCATATCCGCGAATGAGGTTAGGATTAATAGTATGGACGCCCACATTGCAAGTAGAACTGCATACACCCATTACTTGGTGATACAGATACGACAATTGGTTGGAGCAAATGAAGAGTTTAAGTCAAAAAGTGCTCCCAACATTCTAGAAGTATAATCAACTGAGTCCATTGAAGAACATTCATTTTTAAGTGTGGACGAGCTACTTAGTGCGCCCATTAAGTAGGAAAAAGAAGATGATGATGATGCAGATTTCACAGTGGATAAACAGGTACCCATGTTCATTGATTTTATTGGTATAACAATTCTTGACTGCATGCAAGCTATTGAATGCCAAAATCCTTTATTAAGGTACCTGACACAAGCAATAAGATATATGGAGAACGCAATGGTGGTAGGTGCAAAAGCTCATTCATCTTTGATAAATCATCCTATATATGATGATTTCGGCCGAAGGTATGTACCTCTGAAGAGAATCATTATTCTCTAACATTAAGGTCTAGCTAAGGACCTTAAAGAAGCGCTTGTTGGGAGGACCCAACCTTGTAGGACCGTAAATTTAAATTTCTATTGTTTGCTTTCGTTTGTGTGTTTGGTTTTCTCTTTTGCTTTCACTCTTCTTTTGTGTCTTGATCTCTTATCTTTCAGTTATCATGGATGGTTGTAGTGCGACAACATACATATTCAAGGAAGTTTCATTATTCCCTTCTCTTTCCATTTATTGTTCTTTGATGTTCAATTTAAGAGTGGAAGGAATGAGATGATATTCATATTGAGAGTGACACACTTAAATTATTGTGAGTCTTTTGGTGGCAAACTTGGTCATTTTGATTAGAAATCATACTAAGTTTGGTTAAATGTTAGCTGATATACCTTGATGTGATGAATGTGATTGGTATGATAGGTATGGATTAATTATTGTTTGATTACGACTTTTCTGAATTGTGGTTGTGAATATATGGTGGACTTGATTTCTTTTGCATAATCCTAAGTTGATATAGAAAGTCTAATGGATTTGCATGTGAATTTGGAATAGACTTAATATATGCACAATAAATTTGATTATGTGGGTGAATTTGGAAGTCTATGCAACTAATTGTGAATATTGAGAATCGATGACATTTGGTTTATATCATGACTTTGGAAAATGGATGCTTGATGATCATTATGATGTTTTATATGTAGAATGCTTTTTGTTCTGCAAGAAAATCAAAGAAAAAAGAAAATAAAAAAAGAAGTAAAAAATTTTTAGAAAAAAAAGAGAGAAAAGAAAGAAAAGAAAAAAAAGAGAGAGTTAGTTGAGCAATTTCTCACTTTGCTAGCTTCGTGCCTCACCAGGTCGAAGTCCATGAGTAGTGTAATAATAAGTTGGTGAAAGGTGGCTTGGTTAAGTAACCAGGGTGTTCATGATAAGGTGTTCACTTTGGCTTCTACAAGATCAAGTGATGTCCTAACCAAGCCTTTGCTCATTAGTGTTTGAGTGTCTTCGTGCTTATTTGTGTTCATTTTATATAAGAGACGGATTGTTGTGACTTGGGTTAATATTTGAAGAAGGCATGATATTAACTAAGTATAATTGTGATTCGATGTTGCATGGTACTTTTGGAGGTTCTTGTATGGTTGAATGAGTGAACTAATGATTTTAACTAATTGATCCATTTAGGACAAGTTTGCATGAAGGTCTCAGTGAATTTCTTGATATTTAGTACTATGCTTGAGGAGTTGAATTTGCTATGTATAATGACCATATGAGTTAAGTCATTATCAACCTTGAATTGAATGATATTGATTATATTTGATTGCATAAATCATTTTGAGTTGCTTGGTTAACCTTTATCCATCCTTAGAAGTTTTTCATTGCAGTGCCTAAGTTAGTCATTTAAGGACAAGCAACAATTCAAGTTTGGGTTGTTGTTGATAGGTATTTTCATTAGTTTTAAATGTATATTTTGTTATGATTTTTTCCCACTTATCATTTTAATTACACCAATATAAAGTTGTTTGTGTTTATTTCAGGTGTATGTTGGTATTGGAGCAAATTGTAAAGATTTGGATTCAATTTAAGCTTGTTTTGGTAGATAAAGAGAAGTTAGATTAAAGCTCCATATGGGATGGTCAGAAAGCAGAGTTCAGTCGACTGAATGGCAAGCATTGGTCAACCGAATTAAGGTCGGTCGACCAAATTGACAGCGGTCAATTGAATAATTTGCAATTAGGTTTTTGGTCGAACGCACAGAAGAATAGGTTTACTGAATGAAGATCGCAAAGGAGAATTAGTCAACCGAATGGTGAAGGTTGGTTGACCGATACCTGCTGTATAAGCTCCTATTCACAACGTTTTACTTAAAATCAATGCTCAGCCCATAAGAAACGACGCAGCATGAATTAAATAGCCCCAAAACAGCCTTCCATCAAGAGTATAAAATCCAAACAAAAATGAAAAAGAAGGGGTTGGCAGACCAGGAGAGAGAGGCGTGGCAGAGAGTAGAGAAACATTTTCTTTCGTGTTTTTCTCTTCCTTTTTCCTAGATTTAGCTTTGTTTTATTTTCTTTTGGTTTCATCTAGCATTTACTAGTGGGTTGGAGTCCCTAGAGTCTGTGGATCAAGATTTGGTTGTAATTCTTTCTCTTTCTCACTCTTTTGTATGAACTTCTATTTTCCGTCAATAAACATGTGTTTTATTGCTTTAATCTTGAGATTATTGATAATTTTGTATGCTTAACTTGCCTAGTTGGCATTATGATTGAATGGGTTTTGTGTGTTTAGAGGATTTTTGCCTAATTAAAGTTCTTAATATTTAATCTTGCGAGATTGGCCATCTTAGTGAGATTTTTAGATTATTAGAAGACCTTGACCATAGGCTTTCAATTGTTAGGATATTAATTAGGTAACATAATTGAAATTAGGTGTGGACCAAGCTCTAAGGTCTTTTGTGAGGGTCCCTAGGATTAACAAACTTAATTCTAGGCATTTTGATATTAATGCCTTCTATTCCAATTTGTCTGTTTAACCAAGATAGATTAATTAAGTCTAGGAGAGAAAAGATGTTTCCATGACCATGGGTTGTGTCTTGCATTTGTGATGTATGCCTTAAATTTGTCCAATGAAATGTGTTTCTTGCTTGTTAAATCCATTACAATCCGAGCCCTAACCAAATTATCAATTATTAGACTCATTTCCTTTAGCTTATGTTTAGATTGAACCTTGTTTGTTTTCATTTTCATTTTTTTAATTATTTCTCTTAATCATTCATCTTGGAGTTGTGTAGATAATATTACATTAATTAATCTAGTATTATGCTCATATTCTTAGGTAGAACGATCCTTAGGGTTTACTCCATTTTATATTAATTGTTGATAAGGTGTGCTTGCCTTTAGTTGGTCTAAGATTAAATTGATCAGAATTATAAGTTGTTTAGACCGCAACAGTCCTATCCTAAAGTTTGATCATGTATTAGACTTAGATAATAGGCTTAAAGTTCAAGAATTCTTGTCCTAAAATTCCCTATTTTAAGACTAGTACCCTCAAGATTAATCAAAATTAGGTCGTGTACTAATTTAAACTAAGTTATTTATTGATTTGTCCAATAATCGAGGTAGATTTCTCAGATCCTAGATTATCTAATGAATTTATTTTAAGTAATCAATTTAAAACAAGCATTAAGCATTCAATAAACAAATATTAGCTCACTAATCATGTATTAAGGCATCAATTAACACATTTAACAACCTAGCCTCATTTGAAATTCAGATTAATCACCTATATTAATCAAAGAACATAAGATTAAACAAAAAACACACATAACTTTGACTAATTAATAAATACAAAAATATTACACAAGATTAAGAGTTTAGAATTCACCAAAGATCATTCTCAAATGATAAACTAACTTTAAATCTTGTGTATCACCTGCTAGAATCTTGAAACAACTGAAAATGTGACTTACAAAGATTGAAAACAAGAACTAACTAAAAAACTAACCTAACCTAGCTTTGATCTAAAAATACAAAGAGGAAAACGAGTTGTAGCCCTAATCTACTTAGTTTTTAGCTATAGAGGACACCCTTACTTTATAAGAGAAGGCTACTTCTGATTGGAGAAGAAAACAAGCCACAAATGTTGAAAAACAAGCTAGAAAAAATGTTTGCTGACGCTATATGACAAGTATTGGGGAGTTATACAAGAGTTTCTAAAGACCCAAGTATAGCCCTTGTAGACCACCATATAACTCATGTAACTTGATGTTTTTACTTCATTTTTGTACATTTCTTCAAGTATTCACATCAATCTACCAATTAAACATTTCTAAACATAGATTAAATATTAAAGTACTAAAATAAGAGAAAATATACAACAAATAACTTCCAAAAACTTTATGAATTTGACCACTAACAATCCACATAGAGATTGGTATGAGATGAAGTGATAGGTTAGCAAACTATTGAATATAATCTTACTAGGTCAAGTGGGGCTCTAAAAGTTTAGTTTAAGTTAACACTCAAAGACAATAAAAATTTTTCATAAAGTTTTATATGATGAATTTGAAGCATGTGATGTTGTAATGGTGATTCAATTTTATAATGTATGATATACGTTTGATGTATAAATCATTATGTTATGATTTATCTATTATTTGAAATGTATTATGTAGAAGAGTATATTTTAGTTATCCTTACTAAATTGACAGTTCACTCCTTACCAGTTAAATTTTTAAATATTATTGGTTATCTATTAAGGCTAATTTATCCAAAGTAATTACCAATTAAAGCACACTTTACTTTTAACAATTTCAAACTAACTTTTTAGTAAGTATATCGATCATAAATAATATAGTGAAGCATTAAGTCAATTAGATCACAATTATCTAGAGAGGCCAAATCGAATGAAAATACTAACTAAAATTGCCAAATTAACTTTAAAATGTTAAGTTATGCAAAGATGACTAAGATTGAGTTTAAGGATAGCTCAATGGATCAAATGACTAAGAAATTGATTTTTAATGATCTAAATGGATTAATTAAGGATTGAGAGACTTATCCTAGGGTCACATCACTAATTCAAGACAATGTTATGGTTAAGACAATGTCTTTTCTCTAATTACCTAAGTTGAAGTTTGATCATTCATCCAGTTTAGATATTGGGCTTAAAGTTTAAGAAACTTAACTTAAAAATTCCAATTTTCATATTATAACCCCCAAGATAAATCAAAGTTTGGTTATGCAATGATTTAAATAAGGTTGTTTAATGAATTGTCCAAAAAATTAAGTAGATTTCTTAGATCCTATGTTATTTTTTAACTTTATTATAAGTGATCAAGTTAAAATAAGACTTATGTACTTCATTTAAATAAAAGAAAGCCTTCAATCATGCATGGATACATGTTCAGAAGATATTTAGATCATTTATTAGCCATTCCCTAACTAAAGATTAACTCAGCCACTCATTTGAATTAAGAACCACAATATATTCATCATATCCTTGAACATATAAGAACAAAGAGTGGATAACATTGTAAAAATAGGTTTAAAATTCACCAAATCTTGCTACAAACACATTTACAGTTCTAAATCATGTGTCTAAACTGTTACAATTCTTAAATACAAGATTAAATATGCAAAATAAGATAAAAAAGATGAAGAACACAAGAAATAAGCCCTAGAACTTGAGAGGATCTAAATTTCTGTTTCGTGTTTTCTATGTCTTCTCTTTTGTTTTTGGCTTCAGAAGCTCACTATATATGTCTGGAGTAAGTTAGAGGCAAGTTGCACAAGTTGCAGTCAATGAAAGGAGGAGATTCAGCTATAAATATCACTACTGGTACTAATAGTTCATCTCGGAAGAAAGGACTCACTGAGCTAGGATTACTAACTAATACTAATAGACTTAAATAGCACCGATATACCCCTATCGTTTAGGTCCTAGAACTGCTTTAAACATGGGTATAGCCGACTTAAATGCATGTTTACTTAGGGATGCTATTTTACTCCTAATTTTGTTCCAATTTTTATATTTTCTTGATTTTCACTTCAATTGTGTTGTAATTTGCAAATTAAACCATTCAAAATAAAAATTAAACAATTAAGCATCCAGATAGGGTGAATTTACATAAAAACCTCATGAAAATCACTATAAATGAGCCTCTATCAAATATTCGAGTTGATCATATCCTTAATGATTCAACTTTTTCGTCAACTTCATTAGGTGGGCCAGCTAAGGTGCGGAAGGATTCTTTAGATTTTATTTCATTTGTATAACCATTGAGCGACTGATACTTTTATCAAATTTATGATGGTTTAACAACATTTTGTTGCTACACATTTGGATATTGGATGATTGAACCTGTTTGTGTTTGTTTGTGTTGGTTTATATAACACTGACTGTTGGATATATTGAGATTCACAAGAAATTGATTTGTGAATTGTTTAAAAAATAAAAATGGATTATTGTACTTGTTTTATCTTTAAATGAAGAATTTAAATACTTTGATGGTAAGTTAGGATTATGTGATTTGGGAATAATTATTATAAATAGGATTGTGTAAGTTGTGTGTGTAGTAGGGAGTTTTACAATTTTACTATTGAATATAATTGTCTTATAGCACTTTGTAGTAACATAACTTGAAATGTGTTATCATTTTCTTTTAATATGCACGATTATTATAGTATTTATATTATTGATTTCTTACATATATTTTTGGTATTTTTTGTTTTCCTTTTTATATATGTGTCTATCAATAAATTATCAGGCTTACATATAATTTAAAGACTTTGATTCTTAAGTTCAACATGCCGATCTCGTGATTGTTTCACGTCGTTAAAGTAGTAATGAACAAATTTCTTATTATGTATTCAAATTTCAAAGTCGATGTTAGGTTCATTGTATTAATGAAACAGTTAATTACGCAGCTCAAAACAGCAACTCTAATTAACAACCTTTTGAGTCAACCCACCAGAACATGTTCCATCATTTTTAAGGCAACTTATATTTAAACAAATATGTTTAGGATTTGGGGGATGATGGGTAAAGAATCAACATCGAAGGTTTATATTACCTTTATTGCCGGCTTAAGATTAATGGTGTCCTAAAAGGTATAGCTGGGATTCGATTAATTTGGCTTGACACTTCAACGATTTACTACTAATGAAGTTGTTAAAAAAAATTTTGAAAATTAATATTGATTTGATGATTTTATGCTAATGAAAAGAATCAAGTATATAGAGAGAATATTAATATTCTTAAAGATGAGGAAGCAATTGTGCTTTGATATAAAGATTTAAATTATTCATATTTAAGTTTTAATTTTGATATTATGAATTATAATATAGGTTTCTTTTGTTGAGCGTACAATCGGAAGTGTTTAAATGAAGAATATTTTGATCATTTTTATTAAAATAAAAAAAATTTAATTTTAATTTATAAATAACGTATATGATATACAATTTAATTTTAAGGAGTTTAAAAGTAAAAATTCAAATGTTTAATAATTTATGTAATAAAAATAAAAATTAAGAGAATTAGGTATTCCAAAATCCAAACACTGAATTACAAGAAGTTCAAGAACTTTTTCCTTGCTCAAATTAATTAACTTGAACAAAAACAAATGATAATTGTTTACCATTAATCAATAAATACCATTGAGAGTGGACATCACCTTCTTGAAGATTATGTACGGGCATATATAGTGCATCCCATCAATTTTATTTTCCTTCTTCTGGAAATCTATGCAACTGTATTGGGTAAACCCTTTAAATTATATTTTTCAGATTCTTCCAGCCAAACTTGGCACGTTTTGTCTTCCGCTTGATGTGAAGCATTACAAGAACTAACTAATGATTCCGAAGCGTATCCAAATTGACGGATTAGAGAAATAAAAAAAAAAATGAAAATCAGTATACGCACATACAAGTCTACGTCAGCATAGTTACAATTTAAGAAATGCATCATGGT
>JAOXYD010112009.1:0-11439 GCA_028565735.1 Pinacopodium congolense
CAAAGTTTTTCAAGTCAGGTCCTTAAAATGCATCATTATAGATAGATTTTGTCATATTTTTCTATCTAGGTTTTCATCATCAATTAATTTGTGTTTTTGGGAGCTTTGAAGTTGCAAATTAGTGTCAAAAACTTCATGGATTTTCCACCTTCTTATTCATTCTTTGTCTTTTTCATTTTAACACTTGTATTGACTTAATTTTGCTGATTTCATTTAATGGAAATGATTGTTATGACCTTAGCTTATGCTTTATTGATGAATATATATAAGTAATTTCTTTTTTGGCTAAGGTTTGGATGAAATTGGGATTGTGTTAATTGATTTTTACTTTAATTGAATGCTTGTTTCATATAATTTAGCTGGATCACTTAGATTAGAGCCTTGGGTAATTGAATTCTATAACTAATGGTGTTTAATTTTCATAAAATCAATTAGGTAACACATTTAAACCTAAAAGTAGACTAACTTTAAGATATTGTGTGAGGATTCCTAGGATTAATGAACTTGATTCTAGATTCTAGGTTTTTTGTGATTAATGCCTTTTATTCCAAATTTATTATGAATCAAATAGGTAATTTGAGTTTAAAAGAGACAATACATTTATAAGAACATTGGTTATATATTGTTTGAGTTAAGTAAATCCTAAATTGATGACCACCATTAATATTAAGGGCTTAATCCATTAAAATCTAAAGTCTTAGCTAGTTTTTATCCTTTGGTAAAGTTTAGTTGCTTTTTGCTCATAATTTTCATTTTAAATATTTCATTATCTGCCCATTTTAATTTTCTTTCACATCAATCAAACCTTAGTTATTTGGTAATCACAATCATTTAAATTGATATTTTTTCACTTTGGTCCCTTAAGTACGATACTTAGTTTACTCCATTTTATACTACTTATTGATAAGGTGCGCTTATCTTTGATTTGGTCTAGGTTAAAAATTAGATTTATTTTACTTTTTTTTAAATCACAAAATTATTCCTAAATCTGGTTGAGAAAATATTTATAGTGCATTAAACGATACTTAATAATGCTTCATCGTTGCCGTATATGACCTACCAATGAAGTGTTTAATACTCAACTATCAACAATGATTCTAGGTAGTTTAATGATGTCATAGATACCTACTGTTGAACTCTCAGAATTTGATACTTATTCAAATCTTCTCTAAATCACTTCCAAACTTAGTCTTTTCTCCTATAATGTATCTCTTTAGCTCAAAACCTTCATTTTATTTGATAATGGATATAATTTAGGTACTTTGACATTAAAATGGGGGTGAAGTCATATTAAAATCACATATGAAAATTCATTAAAAAGCAGTCTTATAAAAAATCCCACACTTAAACTATTAGTTGTCCTTAAACACTGATTTAAACATTAAACTTAAACAATCTTAATCAAAATTCGAAAGCTAATTACATTAAATCACATATGAAAATTCATTAAAAGGCATCCTTATCTAATACTCCCATACTTAAACTATTGGTTGTCCTCAAACACTAAAATAAACATTCTACTTAAACAATCTTAATCAGAAATCAAAAGCTAGTTAAGTACAAACAAAAAATAACCAATTCCAATGAATTAATGTAAAAATCTCAACTTTATCATGATAAAAACTTTGTTACCACATGCAAAAATAATGTTAGCAAAGAAGTAGGCCTTATGCATAATACCAAGCATTTAAGTCATTTCATATAGGACATCATATGAACCTAATCAAGGATGTCCAAAATAACATTAAAAAAAACACAAATTCATCTTTGGAGCATTTTGTAGGAGGTCACCTAGTCCTTTAACATAAGAGTAAATACCTTGTCATGACTGACCCTTGATTACTCAATTAGGATACTCCTTTTGATTTATTTTAGATGTCATCTAACTTTTTGACATGAAGGTAAACATTTTGTCATGAATACCCTTAGATACTTGGTTAGATCACAATCTTTATATCAATTCAAGGCCAATAGAGTGAAAAACATGCTCTTTTTATTCAACAATCATAATTTTATTTTTAATTTAAACAAAAAATCCTATTCTAAATTTACATGACAAACCATATAACATGTCCTTAATATAATGAAAAAGGGGTTACTAAAAATATGCAAAGCATTCAAAAGAAAAAGAAGAAAAGAAAATATTTTGGGTTAGATATCATTCAAGGGTTGATTAATATCCACTAAATCAAAGACATCAATTTAATTAAAACACTATAATTAATAATCTAATAACAATCGACATCCTTAAAGATGGAATATTCAACTTATCACCTTTGGACCAACAATAAACCAAATGTGTATGATTCGTAAATGCCAAGCAGGTTCATCTTGTTCCTCCATACTTAACCTAAATCATCATTGATATTTAAAGTGCTTATAGCGTACCTAGGTTTTAATCAAAATTTATCTAAGAAACATACTAATAATACCATAAAACACAAATAGATAAGTGTACCCATCGAGTGTAATAAAGTTAAGGTAAATCTAGGTGTCGAAACCACAAAAATTCTATTATTAGTGAATTTTTATCTAAATTATCCAGCTTATCAAGTTGAATTATGATTGATTGGTTTAATAAAGAAAATAAACAAAACAATTAAAATTAGATTACTTAAACAAACTCACAAGAATTAATAGTCAATGATGAAGTTATAATTCAAGTAATTAACTCCTTTAAGATGTGTTCATATTCATTATTTATCTTGATTTATCTCGTTTTCAAGATTTATTAGACCATAGGGCTTAAAGGATGCATTCCATTGCTCTTCAAAATCTTACAAACGTAACCAAACATAGAAAACAATTAAGCAACATCTCATTTAAAGAGTTTAAATTAATATGCCTAAGAATCACATGGATTTTCATTTAAAACTCAATCAAGCAAGTATTAAATCATGCACTAAATATGTATAAATGAGGAGCTGTCAAATACCCCACACTTTAGATGTTTATTGTCCTCAAATAATGGTTTGAACATCCATCTAAAAAAAATTTATTAAGAGTTGGAAATTAATTGAGCTTAAACAAAAATCATTCAGTGCATTTGATTTAACTAGAAAATCATAATTACCTCATGATAAAAATTTGGTCATCACACACTTAATCACATATTCAATAATTAGCCAACCTTAATTGTATAACATCAAACATTTTAAAGTTTCATATAGATTATCACTCAAATTTGTTAAAGGAAATCTTCATAAACACTAATCATAACTCAAGTTTTAATTTAGATCAAATTTGGGATTTCACTTTGTCTTTTGACATGAGGGAAAATATTTTGTTGTGAATGTCCTTCGGTTACTTAACTCATTTACCCTTTTCAGCTTATTTGTAATGGCATCTAACCTTTTGATGTGAAGGTGAACATTTTGTGAGGAAAATCTCTAGTTACTCTGCTAGCTCACAATTGCAAATGAAACCTTTTTATTAGTATGAAGCCAAAGGAGCGAGTGTTTTCCTCATTTTATTTAAGCACAAGTACACTTTTATTTCATGAAAAGTACATCTTATTCTAAATTCACTAAAAAGTGCATATGAAAAAACATTGGAAATTTGACATTAAATATAAAAGGTGCCCAAAATCACATGCAATTCACACAAAACAAAACGAAGGAAAGAAAAATTTTATGTCAAAATCAATTAAGAAATGTTAAATGATCCCTCTAAAAATATTAATGAAATTAAAACACACCAATTAATAATAAACTTTCAATTTAAATCATTCAAGATAGGATATTTAAGTTATTACTATTGTACTCCAACCAAATTAAGTTTAGTAAATTATGAAAGGTCATGTCATATTCAATTTCTCCTTATAATTAAACAAAATTTTCCTTAATTCGAAGGACCTAAAACCTTTAAAGTGTATGAAAAAGTGAGAGAAGGAAAGGAGAACTACACTCCCTTGGATAATGAAGTCTATGTCGAAGCATGATGATGGTGACTTGAATCCATGTGGTAGAAGGTTGATGATCTAAATCTTGTGAAACTTAAAAAAAACAACACTAAAGCACGTTCTTATTAAAAGATTACATCAAGGTAGTATAAAATAAAAATAAAAATGATAAAAATAAAGAAACTAAGTCTTATAAATAAAATAAATACTATAAAATGGAAGAAAAATAAGAATAAAAATGTAATAGAAAAAACAATGAAAAATAAAAATAAATCAAGTTGTCTGGGATCCACGATTTGTAACAATCTGCAAGTTATGGTGACGGTGATGGTGGTGGAGAATAGAACCACATGTACTCCTACCACCATGCCTGCTACTGCTTTGAACTGTCTTGTTGGATCCATTGATCCTTTTGCCTTTGTCGTTATAGCTCCTCAAATTTCTCATACTGTAAGTATTGATACTAAACCCATCTAGTGTCATTGGTTTCTTGATAATTTCTCATCTTGAAATGTAGAGCCTCTACCTTAGTGTTGAGCTAATCAGAGTCCATTGCAACTAATGGTATAGTGCTTGAGGAAGGTCTAGCTCCAATACTATTTACCTCCTATTGATCAGAGTCACCGATCCTCTTACTCTTCATTTATGTTTCTATCATTAACTTAGGGTCAAGCCCTCTTAAGTGTGAGAATTCCATGTGTCCTTTGTGCTAACCCCATCCAAATCTATATTGTAGAGTCTAGACGCTCCATCTAGATCTTATCTCCTAGGCTTATTCATTCTAAGCCAATTCCCAAGTTCTTAGTTAGCCGCATGACATAAGAAGAATTGGTTAGTGCCCCTCTAACATTAATTCACTTATGGGAAAAATGAAGAGTTAGTGCACCTGTGATGTTAGAAGGGTGATTTTTAGTCATGCACCATAAATGGATAAGTTCATTGAGTTTCACCACCCCAATGTTTTCATGCAACCCTTTCATCTTAATTAAGCAATGAAAGACTCAAAGTGCTAAAAAGCATCTTGATGCTCTTAGTTGTGCTTGCCCTATACTATCCTTAGACAATCCTTATAACAAATCACTATTTTCTTTTTTCTTTTTGTTTTGCTTTTGTCTTTTATGTTTTTCTTCTAATTGTTTGTTTATAAGGATCTATTAGATTTAGATCTATACTTCTTTTTCTTCTTATAATTGTTTGAATAATAATTTTATTTTTCATTTTTATTTTATTTTAATAAGTAGTGGCTATGGGTGGATATCCTATTTGTTCACAAAAGTATCCTTAGGATTTTTTATCAGATACCTTTTCTTTTCTAATTTGTTTATGTTGCTTTAATTCATTTCAAAAAGTTATTCCTTCGACTATGACATCAGAAGTTAATTCTCCATATGTATAAATATGATAAGGGGTATTCCCTCATGTTTATATTTAATTTTATTTTTGGCCCTATTAAAGGATAATGTTGGAAGTCTAGAGAGAAAATTTTCTTTCCAAAATTCCTAATTATAGTCTTCTGTTATGAATACATTAGACATAAAAACATCTTTATACTAATGAAAAAAGATAAGTCAGGGCATATAAGATTAATTAACTATTCATACATTCTATCTAATTTTATTGATATGGCTTCTATAAAATGAGTAGTTATGGTATATAGTAATACATAGTTAAGAGCCAAAAAAATATTTCTTGTATTAGGATCCTATTCTTGCCTGATAGTAATTAAAATATTGTAAGCCCTGTGGCACCCAAGAGGGGGGTGAATTAGGTGTTTAAAATTTTATTAGCAAATTAAAATACTTTAAACACCTTAGCCAATTTTAATTATATGCAATCTCTAAACCAAAATTCAACCTAAATGGAATATTATGCTTATCCCAAAATCAATTAAATTCAAAAAATAATAAAACAAACACAGTGAGCATAAATATAAAGAGGATAGGGAAAGATATGAACACCAAGATTTATAGAAGTTCGCCTACCCCAAAGATAGATTACGTCTTCTCTCCAATTACTTGTTAGAAATTCACTAATAACTAATCTTACTTTAATTGGGAGAAGTGTAACACCTACAACAATATTGATTATAAGGCCAAGAGGAACCCTTACAACAATCTTGGTTAAAGGTCAAGAGCAACTTTTCAACAATCTTAGTTAAAGGCCAAGAGGAACCTTTTCAACAATCTTAGTTAAAGACCCAGAGGAACCTATCCAACAATCTTGGTTAAAGGCCAAGAGGAACCTATCACAATCTTACTTAAGTGGGTGAAGAGTAACCATATAATCTCAACCAAATTACACTATTTTTAGATCACAAACATAGTCCCTAACTTAGGCTACCAAAGCCTCTACTCAAGCTTATATAGCTTATCAAACCTTGATCAAAATCAATGCAAGATAAGGGCTCAAATGCAACTAATGCAATGTCAATGCCTTATGCAATCTCTAATGCACATAGAAGATATAAACCAATCTAATTCATAATCAAATATTAATGCAATTCAAATCATGATTTCTATAGGCCAAGAGCAATCTACTAACAATCTTTTTAAATGGGAAGAGAGTAGCCATTAACTTAATTAACAACAGGAGAAAATCAACCCCCCAATTATGTAACCTAAAATACACCCTTAATGGTGTTTCAATGAAGCTTAACCTATATAAACAATTATGAAAATTTTAGAGGAAAACTAAAACTGTAAAAAGACTCCATACATCTCAATAGATCATAAAAAACTTATTTGAAGTAATAAAAACGCAATTATAGCATTCAAAAATTAGATTCAACCTATATGAGCATAAGCTGCCCAAATTCTGCAATATTAATGTTTCAGCCTATAAAAAAACGATTTTAATCAATAGATTGATAAAAAAAATGAAACAAACATAATTCAACCTCAATATATATGTTAAAAACCAATTGTGGTAATAAACACAAATTTAACATCAAATAGATTATCTAAATCAAGAGAAAAGCTAAAATGCTCAAACCTAGACAACTTTGAGCAACCTGCAAAGATTAAGCATAAAAAACCAATATAATCACACAAAAATTGAAAAACAAATACTACCACACTCCTAGGATTTGAGGAAACTTAAAACTATAAAGTTAGTCACCCAACAAACTGATTAATAGTCAAAATCGAAGGGAACTTTGAAGATGCAGAAAAACTAGGTAATTCTAAGTGTTATGTATTCTTGGACTTCAAAAAAACATTATAAGTGCTTACAAATCAAAGTAAAAGCTTTTCTTCACTTTTGAGACCTTAAGTAAAATGTGTATGACAATTTTTAATCAATAAAAATAGTTTTGCAAGCTCAAATTTGAAGAACATAGAAGTTCATAAAAGTTCAACCAAAACAGAGACAGTTTTGGTATATGGGATTTTGGAAGCTTGAAACAAACGAAATAATGAATCCTAAAATCAACTAAAAGCTTTTTAAGGTTCATCTATATCTAAACTAACTTAAAATACAAAGTTTACTATACAAGAAACTGATTTAAAACATGAAAATACAAATTGAATGAAAGCTATACATAAAATATAAAAGCTTTAAATATTTGAATGATTGATCTTGCAATTTGTTTTTTCAAAGCATCTAAATTTGTTAAAACTATTTGGGAATGATATTCATAGTGTTGGGAGAGGTTTGGAGTTGTTAGAAATAGGAAATATCTGTTAGTATTGAGAATAAAGACAAAAGATTAGAATAGGAAACTAGCCGATAGAGATTGCTGGATGAATACGACAGTTTGGCTATGAATACGACGCCTTTTATCCCGCTGTATTCAATCGTTTTCCAAAACCCCAATACGGTGGGTTAGACAGACTACCGTATATCAACATATACCATCAAATATGTCTAGAAAACTAGAAAACATGCTCTAAACCATCTCCAAAACTTTCCAAACAAATTCCTAATACTAAACAAGACTTTAAATAAGTTTTAAAACATAATTTAAGGCTATTTGAATAATCAAACCAATTCAATTGGTTCAAAATACAACATTTTCCTTAATTATGAAAACTTTCATGTTTAAACAACTTTAAAATCTTTTGAAACAAATCACAAACCATCCATAAATCAAAATTCACAACACAAGGATATTTAAACAAATTCAGACATACAAAAATAACTTCAAGCAACAATTCAATTAACTTAAACACATCAAAAGGCATACACTAAAACAATTCATGACACTATTACTTGATTATGCAACATTTAGCCTATATGCCAACCTAATTCAATTCCTAATATGTGAAGTATTATAATCAAATTCAATTAATCACTAAAAATATAATTCAAATCCTATATGTAAATGTTCATGCAAATGCGAGAGCCCTTTTCAAGGATTGATTTAGATCAAGAAGACTTACAACTTAAGACCCTTTCCTAAGCCTAACTAAGTTTGGTCTTTATTCTCTTGATCTTCAAGCTTGATCATCACTTGATCTTTACCATTTAACCCTTGGTATCCAAGCTCTTGATCATCTAATGCTTGAGCTCTTCTACCTTTGGCTTCACAACCATGTTTTTGCGCCTCAACCATTTACTTATCTTAATTACACATCAAAACTCAAAAAATTAGTAATAATAATGTTTTGTCATCATCAAAATACATGATTAGAACTACCTTGGTTCAACAATCTCCTCCTTTTTGGTGATGACAAAACATATGATATTAAGAGCATACAAAACACATTTCATGTCATTGCATCATGCATTATGAAATGATATGACTCTCTCATTTTATAATTGAAACTCACATCTCTTGATCTTCAATCTTAGTATCACACTACTCTTTCCCCTTTTTTGACATCATTAAAAACATTACCAATTGCAACTAATTTAGAAGATGATTAAAAACCAATTGTAAATCACTTTAAACTTACTCCCCCTTAATTCATGCATCTTTAAAGAAAATCCCAATTGTATGTATTGGTCCCCCTAAATGAATGCAATTATGCATTATTAGAATAATAAATCATGAAAAAAAAGGATGAAGATGTATAAAGACAATTATACAAAACCCATATCATGCATATTTTGCATAAAAACATGTATTATGCACCTTTATGCATTAAAAGCACATATTATACAATTTTACATCAAAACACATGTTTATGCATTATTAAGCTTCAAGAATGCATCTTTGAATAAAAAATACACATTATACATATATCACATAAGAACAACATATTTAAGCATATTTTGCATTGAAGTTAAACAATAGGCATTAATACCATGTAAACTTTTTTCTTAATTCATGCAAAACTAATTGAAATAAGTCAAAGAGATATACTCCCTAAACTTATACATTTGAAAAAATTATGCAAACCAAGTTTATATAAAGAGGATATACTCCCCTTTAATCTATGCATTTGAAAACATTTAATCACGTAGGGGAAAAGTACTTATCCTAAATCTTTTTCAAAGATAAATGTGCACATTTTTAAAAGTGATACTAATTAAAAAGAAATGATTAAAACAATGATGCCAATTGTAAATTATGATAACCATTTGAAAAAACATGATACCACTACAATAATATGGTAAACATTTGTAAAATATGATACCATTTATAAAAACCAAAAGTAATACCAAATGTAAAGTATGATGCGAATTGATATCAAATGTAAGAAAGGATACTAATTGAGAATTCAAAGATATGGTATCAATTGAAAAATTAAAAAAAATGATACCAATTGTACAAAAAAAAAACAAATTATGATACTAATTTCAAAAAATATTTTCAAAATATGTTGAATGAATTATTTCTAAAAAAAACGTTATATGATAAAATTAATATAAAGCATCTATTTTAAAATCCATGCAACAATTATAATGTAATGTGCTAATTTTAACAATTAAGTAAAGAATTTTAATCCTAAACATGCAATGGCTCCAATACTAATATGCAATGGCTCATTTCAAAGATTATACAATGAATTAATGCTAACATGTAATAGCTCAAATATTAGCATTTAATAGCTCCCCCTAAACATAAGAATCTATTGTTTAATTCAAAATAAACAACTAAGGTCAAATTTTTTTAAAAATCAAACACAATCATCTAAAAATCATGTTAAGCTATATACTATCAAATAAGAACATAGGAATACCTCCTTTTACATCCCGATTGATACCAAATCCTTTGCTCCAAACTTAGTTCAATAATATGCTTCTTGGTAAGCTTATGTGAGGGCTTCATAGTGATGTTTCCACATTCTGCTTCAAAATGGAGATACCACTTCCTTGGTTCCTAACTTGACACAAATTTAGCACAAATAGATGTTGATCTACAAAATAAAGAGCTAATGAACTCTAGGTACCCACATTAACTTGGGTCCTTGGGGGTTAGCCTTACTACCTTTTTCAACCTAAAGCTTTGAAGGTTTTCTAAACATTCTTTGTTTAATAAATTTTTTTTTCTAAATGTCTAACCTTACCACAAAAATTACACACATATGTAAATTTACGCATATGATCATGAATCCTATGATCTTGATGCCTAAATGCATTTCTCAAATCCAAATTAACTCTCCTATGATGATAGTTATGTAAATAAGAGTTATGAGAATGCAACATGTCATTATGCCTAACATGAGACTTAAATTCATTTCTAGGTCTAAGATCTTTAAATGCTCTTCCTTGATTAATGTTATGCCTAGAATATGAATGATATATGTTTGATAGTCTAGAATGAATATGAGAAACATTTCTAGATGTATGGGAGTGCATTTGGGGTGCATGTGAGAAGGTTGGCCTAAATTTTCTAAAATGAGGCCTAACATTATGTACATTCTTTTCTTAATGAAATGGTCTCATATGGTGTGATTTATAAATACCTATAGCCTTAAGAATATGCTTACGACGAGTATAAGAATGTAGAGATGTAAGATGCCTATCATGAGGCCTAAATGTATGCATGTCATTTCTTTGTTGAAATTCTCTCTAATGATGTGAATATGATCCCTTCCTAGGATTATGCATATGCTCATTATAAAAATGAGAAGATTTGGGACCTCTTTACTTGCCATGGGTCCAAAATGCATCATTATGAGATGGTTATGCATTCCTAAAGAAATTATGCATATTTTTTATTACATGCACATTCTTGCTTACCTTTGAACTAGATGCATATATGAATGCATGATTGTTGTTCTTAGTATGTAATTTTGATGAAGATGCAACATTCTTAAATGATGGCCTAGTATGTGCTTTAAATGATGATGCACCATTTTCAAGAGAGGACTTAGGCAAAATTTCATTATGTAAGCTTTTGTCATTTACAAAAGTAGTTTTAACATCTTTGGAAGCATTTGCATAAATAAAACCTAGACCATGTCTATCATTGGTGCTCTTTTGTCCTCCAAGCATGCAATCTATTTCTTCTTTTCCTTTTATATATTTAGACAATGATTCTTTAAGGGCTTCTACTTCCTTCTTTAAGAATTCATTTTCATGCAACAAGTTATGCTCATTGTTATGCATGCCAACATCCACACTCTTAGAATCTAACAAGGCATTCATTT